>NDGM011001719.1:0-16658 GCA_002564305.1 Octomys mimax
TGTGGTTTGCTAAGCTTGTTCCAAGTAGGTGCTTTAGACCACTGAGCCATCTCACCAGCCCAGGTACTTTAATTCTTAATTTAATATCTATGCATTTCTTAAATTTAATCTGCACCCGTGAGTGCACTAAGAAGGTCCTCTACTACTGAGGTACATATACCTGGTTCCTCACTTTTTAAAATCAGAATACAAAACTAAGTAAATATACACACATCAAAATACTTTCAAGATTATGAGATTCAAAATTAAATTAATAATTTTTATTAATAATGTGATTTATATCTTACATAATTCGCACTAATAAACTGCCAGTATAGGTTTTTCTGGACATAGCATACAAAGAAACCTGCATTCAAACCACAGATTTTAGAGAAAAACATTCTCTCAATTTCAGACAGCACCCTTTTGTCTTTAGAATTGGTAAGCTTGATTATCACAATGATATTGCGTATATGCAGGAATAATCCATCAGCGGTTCTTAAAAGCATGAGCAGGAAGCGGTGTGGGGAGGGCGCGCTCCTCCCTGTGAGCGCGGAGGGGAGAGGCGGAGGCCTCCACTGCAGCACGTCACAGGGCTCGCGCAGGCCCGGAATCTCAAAGCGTGCGTCACTTTAGAAGATGAATTCACGCTTAAACTTTGGGATATGCGAGGCACTTCGCGGCTCTGTAGACATGCACAGAACCGATGCATTGCACTCAAGCACACCTCAGAGAAAGTTAAAACAAGCCTCACACAAGAGGCATAAAAGCTAAAAATGTAAGTTACATATTTCAATACAAATTCAGAATACTATTTTTTAAACGTATCTAGTGCAAGGTCTACAGGGTCTTACTATGTAGATTGGACTTGTAGTTATCCTCCTATTTTCAGCCTCCCAAGCAGGGACAGCACAACAGGCCAGGGATCGAATACTGTCACCTGGCTCTGCCTGAGCAAGGGCTTTAGTCTGCTGAGCTATCTGACCAGCCCTTAGAATACTATTTTGAATCAATATTTTTTATGATTCATATTCACCTGGTTCAAGAATTATCACTTTTAGATTAAGTAGCAGCTAATGTCTATAAATCCACTAAAATCTACACATGAACTACCTTGATGTGGAAAGTCCCTTCACTTAATGAAGCAAAGTCTCCTCACTAGCGACAGCCACTTCAGACCCTGCCTGCCTCTACACCCAGGATGCTGGGCTCTACTCCACTGGCAGCGCCACTCCTGCGCCACATTCGCACACACACACAGTTTAACCTTAGCAACCCAGACACTTGTTGTCATTGTTGCAATGGTTAAGCTGAGGCTTAGAATAATTCATTGAATGCTTCATTTTCTACAAGTACACAAGACTGGTGGAATTTCATCTTGACCTGCCTGATTATTCTTTCAGCACAAAATCCCTGTTTCATTTTAAGAGTTGAAAAAGTAGAATGGTGAGAATCAGAGCTGTGCGCGGTGGTTCCTGCCTGTAACTCCAGTTCTCAGGAGCCTGAGGCAGGAGGACTGTCATGAGCTCAAGCCCGTGCTGGGCTCTATAGCAAGATCAAGCTTGGACTACATAGTGAGATCACAGGTCACAGAAAACAAGGAAGAAGCAAGTCATTGCTGAAGCCCTTTGGAGTCAAACTCGATCAGACAGATTCAGGGACTCATAAAGCAATAAGCTGAAGAGAGCACGTACCAGCAAATGCCCTGTAGAAATCTCACTTAATGTAAGAAAAGAAGGCAATAATGAGGCACAGCACTAGTTAGTTCTCCAGTTTGCCTCGAATAGAACTCTTTCCTCTTTCTTCCTTTTTGAAAGTGATAGGCTCTTTCACTTTTCTTTATTTTTTAAAAATTTCATTATTTTAATGTTCTGGCCAGCAGCAGTGCCAACACTGAAAGCAAGTCCTTGCTTTCTTTTCCTGGGGAAAGTGAACAACATCCCCCAGGCTGCATCGTGTGAACAGGAAAACCTAGAGTCCTGTGGGTGCAATTGTCACTGCTCTGGGCGGTGTTTTCAGACAGATATGAGGTCTGAGGCTGCCTGCACTCCTGCAGCCGTGCAGGGGGCTGTCGCTTACGGCTCTGCTGCTGTCTGACTCTAGTTCTAGGTCTGTAGCGTGCACGTTTCTAATTTCTGTGTCTGTGTACACACATCTGCGAGAACCATGCCACTTTCACTGAAGAGCAGGCCCTGTGGGAGTACGCCCGCACGTGTCTCGCCCTCGGGCAGCCTCTCCTGGCTGCTGCTGTGCTCTCTGGTGGACTGGTCAGGCCTTCACACACCGCCTGGTGCGATGCCCAACCAGCCACAGACACGGCGGCACTCGGCAGCCTTGGGGGACCGCTGCCTTCCAGAGCCACCACGCCGTCAGCGTCACTGAAGACACGGGAAAATAAACCGAAAGTTTAAAATTTGTATTTTATAAACAAGAAAGCTAGCAGATTTTGTTTGTTTTGGTTTTCTTTTGTTAATGTCCCTACCAGGTAGGTCAGTGAGATTACAGGGCACAGACAGCCTGAGGGGCCCTGTGGTGTGCGGTGCGCCCACGTTCTGTGGCCGGGTCTGGCAGGAGTGCAGCTGCCGTGAGGGCCGAGGGAGCTCGAGGCAGCGATCAAGGAGGAGCGAAAATCACCCGTGTTATGAGCAGGAGCAGCGCTGTGTCCTGGGGAAAGAGGGTTGGGAAGTTTTCCAGTTTTCCTCCTTGGAAGGATCAGAGGCTGTGGTTTGCTTTGTTTCATTAAAATGTAAGACAAGTTTATGACCTTAGGATGCAATGAAAGTGTTGGCCTCCGAGTAAACCCTGCCACCACCACCAGGCAGTTAGATTCATATGGTAATTGTTTCAAACTATTTTTTAAAATGTAATTACATTTAATTTCATGTCTTCTCACCACACATTTATTGATAACAATGCAAACATTAACTTCAATGATGCAAACTGCTTTTTTGAAGTTAGGGTTCTTGGCACTTGAATTTTAGGTAAAATTGTATTTTCAACCAAAAGTACGGGTTAATGGCTTACGGTAGAAAATTTGAGGGCAGGAAGACAGCTCAGCAGACTAAGCGCCTGCTCAGGCAAGCACAGGGCAGGGGCTTGATCCCCGACTCACACGCTGTGCCAGCGTGGCCCCCAGGAGCGCGAGCCGGCCGAGGAGACCCGGCGCGGCGGCACATGCGCGTCATCCCAGAGCCGGGAGGCTGAAAACAGGAGGATCACTAGGACTCTGTGCCACGTACATGTAAGAAAATCAAACAGATTTGAGCTAAATTTGAAGCCCCAAATCCCGAGGGACATTTAGAGAAGGAAGCGTGGCAGAGCTACCATGCTCTCCTGTTGGCCACTGCTTGTTACCAAGTTGAACAGGCAGAAGTGGTCCTCACGCAGAGCGGAGACCCAGCTGTGCACAGGGCAGCAGACGCGCGAGGCAAGGACGTTCCAGGGTGCATGCGCAGCATGCTGCGTTCGCTGTTATCAGCGCTACGCGCGCACAGCGCTTGCTGCCCTCTGCCACGTGTCCCCTGCCCTGGAGCCCGCCGTGTATGACCGAAAACCTCCATAAACTGTGAGCTAAATAAGCCTTTCCTTCCTCAACTGTGGGTGTAAGATATTCTGTGTCAGCAATGAGAAAAGCAACTAAAACAGACAATATGTGAAACCTAGTGATTACGGAAAAAATGTTTGGTAGACTGACTTTTTAGTAAGCAGGAAAAATACACAGTGAATGAATCCAAGTCTGCGTGTGGAAGGTCAAATGGCGTCACTGATTGAGAGTGTTTCCTTCCAGTGTGACCACCTCGTGGCTGTTCACCGAGTCAAAGGAATGGCTTAAACAGCAGCCGTTAGTATACTAAACAAATTCTTGTATAATTACATAAGCAATAACCTTGAGACCCTGCTCAGCTTTGATAAAAGGTTGGCGAGGGAAGGTGCTGGTGAGTTTTAAACTCAAGGTTGAATTATTATCTGTCTCCATGAGGGAAAATGTTTAGCACAAATGGGTAAGAGCTGCGTGAAGTAATTAAGCACGAAAAGCAGCACCCAGCTGATAAATTCTAAAGTTTCTTCCTAAACTATTTCTATGAACAGCACAAGGCACTATATATTTTACCTTTTTCAACAACTGAAATGATTCCAGCGAAAATAAAACTTGAGATTTAGATCTAGGCTGCTCTTCGTACTGGAAAGTTCCTTTAGTCTTTTAATTCACACTTTAAATCACATTAGCATAATTCAAAATCCAGCTTTACTGGCCGGTGAGGCATAGGTGCTCGCAAGCCAACTCACTGCCCCGTGTGTGAGGCTGCACCAACATCACCAGTTGTCTAAAATTATAGCTTTACTCCACCCTCTGATGCATGCCAAACGGCACACTCCTCTTCAGTGATTCATTAATAAGTGAGAACATGATTTGTACCCACGCAGTCAGATACAACAGAATCCTAAACATTTGCATATGATGTTGTGTGGTCATGGCTCAAACGCTTGGCTGCCTCAGGTGCACACGAAGCACTGCCTGATCCTCACGGGACTTAAAATTGTGTTGGAGTGCAGACTACTTTTCATTTGCTTTACACTGAAGCTTTAGAGCAACACTGATTATGTAGTGCTACTTTCCTCTCAGAAATATAAGGAAAAACGTCCCTATGTGTCTGTTACTTTTCTCCATGCTGAGAACAAGTGCCTTGTACCCAAAGGGGAAACGTTTATTGGCTGTTTGTAGAGGCTGCAGTTAATAATTGGCTGGCTCCAAGGCAGGGTGGTCGTGGCCGAGACGCATCGCAGAAGATGCAGTGGCTTGTGCCTATGTGTCCCCCCAGGACTGGGGGCTTCCAGGGCTTACGACTGACCCGAAGTCCAATGCTGGGAGTGTAAGTGAGTGCTGCTCTGCCCTGCAGTGGTCAGCCTGCATACAGGGGAAGCGAGGGAGGGAGGGAGGCTCTCTTCCGCTGACCCTCCTTTCCCGCTCTTGCTGCCTTTGCTGTTTTCCGCTGCCATGAACAGCGGCCCTCTGCCATGCCACCCTGCCTTGGAGCCAGCCAAGTACAGACTGAAACCTCCACAAACTGTGAGATAAATGAACCTTCCCTAACTGTTGTGTGCTTTTTCTTTATTGCATCTTTTGGTGTCAGGTATTTTGTCTCATAAGTAAAGTAACTAAGAAAGAGGAGAAACAGTTCATGGTGGGATAGCAGTACAATAAGCAAGGGACTTTGCCAGCACCTTTCTGCCCTTTGTAGCTTGTCCAGGCTGCTCCTGTGGGCGGCACTCACACCCTCAATCCCAGTTCCCTGGAGCCTAGCATTGCCCTGTGAATCACTCCAGCATCACACGCCCTACATCCAGCCACCTCTGCAAAGCCCCACCTGTGACCGCTGAGGCTTTGGGGCATCTAGACCCAGCCAGTGGCAGGCACTTTTCATTCCTAGTAGTGTAATGGCAGGCACAGGATGGTGAATGGCAAAGCTGAGTTTGAACTACAAAATTTGGCTCCTCAAGCTGAACATACAGATCCTGTAAAAGCTTACTTTGCAATGCCTGAGATGGGCACCAAATGTTTTCATGATAACTTCAGATCACAGTTTGTTAATAGTGAAATGTTCATATTTTTATTATAAAACATGATCGATTTTGATGTGAAGCTTGAAACCTCAGAAGCGTTCAGGGCATGCATTCTGCACAGTCGCATGTATCTTCGCGGGGAAGGCAGGAACTACTACTGTGGCATGGTCGGCACTGTGGTCATCCTCCTCCTCCACACCCCACGTGTGGAGGGGCATCAAACAGGAAAGCACGTCCCTCTCTGCAGAGAAACTCTATGCAGAGTCCCCAGAGCAGACCCACATTTCAAAGACAGTATAAAGTGCTAAGTAGGACCTAACAAGAGCTTTTGATGATATCATTTTTGCCTAAATATGGCCTCATCTGGGACAGGGAAAGAAACCCGCAATCTTTGAGTCATTACATTTTTTTCCCCAACAGTATACATTTTAGAATCACTACTGATATCGAAAAGCAAGAAGAGATCTGTTTTAACACACAGTCCAGATGGCCCTTTATCCTCCTTTACAGGAAAGAAATGTTTGCTTGATAAGTAAGCTGTCTCTCCCAAGGAATGCTACAGTTTGTTGTTTATCAAATAGTCCTACAAGTATCCCCTCTTCTACGCTGTGGACCTTCATTTTCAGACAATCAGCTAGAACACAGGGGATGTACGTGGCAGACCAAGGGCACATGTGTGGAGCAAAGGCTCTGCTGAGATTCTGCCATGGAAAAAGCAGCCCAGTGTCCTGGTTATATAAACATCTGAGGCTGGAAACAAAGGCCTAGCAAATTGCTCAGAATGCAGTATGCTTTAGAACTTCAAAGAAGACGTACAAAGCATGCAAATGCTCCTGTCTTCCTTTGTTCTTGCATTCTTGAGCTGTGAAATGGGGCTCACTGATCCCCACCAGGACTTCTGTCCTAAAACCACAGCATAAGTAGAAGAGCCACGGAGTTCTAAAGAAAAAACTTTCCTCCTACACCAGACGTCACTGTTTCCAGTCTCCACAGAGCGTACAGAAGTAGCTTCCCTGGGCCCTGCTGTTATGGGTGGTGATTCGCTGTCCCCCAGAAGCCTCACATGGCCATAGGTGGGGCCTTTCAGAGGTGGGCGAATCCCGAATGTGTGATGCTGGGATTAAGACTGTGGTTTCTAGTCAGTCCACTGACGGGTGTGGCATCGCCCTAATCCCAGTGGCCTAGGTAGAACATAAAGAGGCAGAAAGAGGCTGCTGAGGTCTCCTGGTCGTTCTGCTGCTGCCTCTGCCCGCGGTGAACTGTGGCTCCTCTGCGGTGCCCTCTGCCACTCCACCCTGCCTTGGAGCCAGCTGGCATGGCCTGATTCCTTCACCCAGTGAGCCAGCCTTTCCTAACTTTGGGCATCAGTTATTTTCTCTCAGCAATGAGAAAAGTAACTAGGCAAATAATGTGTTAACCTTTTTTCTAAAAAGTTGTATTATCTACCAGCATGGAAGTGAAGACACTCCTGAATCTTCGCCTCCTCTTGCAAGCCAGGGTCCAGGAGCCCCATCTCCATCGTCACTCCGAGCCGTGGGCTGCCACGGCTCCTCTCCAGTGGAGGGGGCCCTGCCTCACCCTGCCTTGGTGGCCGGCAGCGGGCTTTACAGCCCTTGCTCGCTCCCAAGTTCCATCGTCTACGCTGCACATTTTCCCTCCCAACACACCTGTCTGCGTAGATTTAGATGCTGACTCTGCAGTCCCTCCTCTTCCCCACACCTTCCTTTCTCCTTTCCAGCTCTCATCGGACATGGAGTCTGTGTGTTCACAAGCCAATCCAGTGCTCACATGAGACAGGCTGAAGCCTCCACGCTGGAGCACGCTGGCAGCCTCGGCTCTGTTTCTGGCTGTTCCCCTCCCATCTGAAGCTAGTGTCAACCAGTCATGTGCCGAGACTGTTTTCCATGTCACTTACCTGTGTGTGCTTGTCGATCTCTCTGGGGTCTTTGTGCTATGAGATATGCTGGGTCCCTATAAATTAACTGTGGGTGAGAGTGGGGAAGCAGCCCCATCCCGCCCCCAGCGACTGTTGTTGGAAGTCAGGGCCTCTTCTTCTTTGCTCTCTGTGGCAGATCATCTCTCCTTTCTCCGAGACTCTGCAGCACAGATCATTTGAAGATACAATTGATTTCTCTCAACTTCTGTTTTTCCACTTCCTCACATAGCTCGCCAGCCCCTAATAAGCTGGCTCCATGGTCTCCATGCGTCACCCCCAAAGCACATATGCTGAGCCCTTGCCACCAAGGTGACAGTACTGGGCACAGGGTTTTGGGAGCTCATGTGACCCGCAGGCAGGGCACCTGGCAATGAGACTGGTGCCCGTGCAAAGGCGCAAGTGTGCGGCCTTCTCTCTTCCCACAAAGGAGGAGACGGTGAGAAACCAAACCCTGTGAGTCTGGGGGCGGTGCCATCAGTCAGCACATCTGCTGCCGTCAGGATGGTGGCCGCCAGACCCTGAGGCGTTTCTCATGTCAACACCACATAGTTCATGGTATTTTGTAGTGTGTCCAGGTGGACTAAAGTAATCACAGCCTTTTAAAAGCTCAGAGCAATATTTCTTCCAGGAGATGGGTAGAAAATAAGTTTTTATCACACTCATTTTGGAAATAAAGTGAATTATCTGCATCATAAATATTATTCCCTAGTCAGGACTTTCATCCAGACAAAGGGAGCTCTGAACAAGGCAAAAGGACAGGCCAGAGGGCCTTGCACATTGAGACCTACTTTGTATTGGTGGTAAGAAAGACTCAGAGACCACCATTCGGCCACTTCCACCTGGCACTGAGTGCAAGTCATTCAAACTCAGAATTTCACAGTCTTCGCTGATGTTAATTACTCAGAAGAACCGTGTCCACCTCCCAAGGAGTCTCCACAAGTCAGTATGCTCACCTACTCACGCAGGCCAGTGCGTGACCTGAGGGGAGATGGTGCTAGGGCCTTTGTTGTTGTTGTTGTTTTGGGGTTTTTGTATTTTAGGGCAGGGTCCACGGGGTGTTCAGGGTCTCACCACTAGATCGGTCTCATAGTGATCTGCCTGTTCACAGCCTCCCAAGAGCTGGGATTACAGGCGCGCACTGCCGCACTCAGTCTCAACTGCCTTCTCAGCGCACCCGGGGGTGGGACCGGCATGGCAGGCCCGGGGATTGAACCCCCGGCCCTGCTCCTGCTTGCAGGTGCTTTAATCCGATGAGCTATTTGGCTGGCCCTAATGTATTCATATTACCTACCTTTTATTATTTTTAAATGTTCACTTTTTTTCCCTTGAGATGATTGTCATGGTGACCTTTAAAAGTTTCCTTTCATTACAAAGTGATCATTGAGAAGAAAATGTGGCCCCGGGACGAATATGCTGACTTCTGTAGTGAACCAGATAGAGGTTTAACCTGCTGTTTTTCTCTTTGGATACTATCCCCTTCTCTTCAGCCAAGTGACATGTGTAGAGATAAGCCACACTTTGCTCCAGGCCCTGATGCCCAGGGAATCCGCCTTTCTTGTAGCCAGGAGGCCCTGGCACCTGTAATGCGTCCACGGGCTGTGAAGCTGTCTCTGGACTCTGGCACGGATGCCAAGGAAAGCACTCCTGCTCTGGGGATGGCCCCGACTCTCGGAGTCCTCTACCCCCAGCCCTGGTGACCTGGCTGCAGCAGGGACAGTGAGCTGCAGGGCTGAGCCAGCAGCAGGCATGGCGAAGTGGCCACCGCAGCAGTCTTCATGGAAGCTGAAGTCCTGAGCCCTAAGCTAGCTCAGCAGGGGTGATCCTTCATAGCAGAGTGGTGGTGGAGGGAATGCAGAAACACAGCACAAGGGTAATGCTCAGCCCTGAAGCAGAAGCATCCACCATGACATTGCTGCAGCCAGCTAGAGGAGCTGCTCCCCACTGAGATTTGTTTCCCTTAGAGTATGAACCTCACACAAAGTATGGAGACTATTCAGCTCCATTCCATATGACAAAGACAGAAATGAACAGGTGGCATTTCCATCAACTCATTAGATCATCAGAATTCTGGCACAGACACGGTTGGAAGCTGAGGGGACATCGCCCGCCTCACTCACCGCCTTGCTGTCTTGCTGCTTGGCTCTGAAGCAGTGTACAGCACGGTGGCAGGATGGAGCGGCACTCCTGATTTCTCTATGTACAGATGCCCTTCCTGGGCTTGGCAATCACTCTGTGCTGACACAGAACTTGGTATGTCCCTGCAGTACCGAGCTTGGTTCAGTCCCTTGGGACCGAACTTGGTAGGTCCCTGCAGTAACACGTCACATTTTTCTCTGCTGCTTGTGCAGCTCTGGTGCTTTTACATGAAGTCTTTCTTAACACAAAATGATTTTGAGCCACACCAGTAAGCAGGCCCTTGAACAGGACCATCATGAGCAGCAGCCCCATGCTTGCTCTGCTGTAGCGCACCTTCACTGCACTGATTAGGTAGGAAATGGCAAAGTTATGCCCAGTGTCCTGTTCTCTTATTTAGGGCTCAGAGTTGTGAAGCTATCACTGATGTGTGCTTTATGGATTGAGTGTTTGTCGACTCTTGAGAAAGCCCTAATAGTTTTCCCAAAAGCTCAGTGCTTGGCTCTAACCACAGTGCTTTCATCCCACTGGACTCATGGCCACAGTCCACGCCCTCTGTCCACGAGGCGAGCGCTCACACTCTGCAGCCTCCTGATGCTGGGCTTGGCAGATTCCCTCACACCACTAACAATTCGGCTGCTTTAATTCCTTATCACCTTCTGATTCCATATGCCGTCAGATTACATTTGAGCTGTAAAACCCGTATTCCTACATCTGGGTTTCCCTGACTTGACTTTGAGCTTTGAGCTTTTTTGCCTAGAAATCAACAGATCCCTCCCCCAGTACACACACATCCGTGCACCTATGTATGCATATAGCTCTTTATTAAATGTGGGTTTGTACTTCCCCAAGCGCCAACATTTTCAGAATAGCATCGTCAGTTTTCTTTCTGCCTCGGCTCATGAACTTCATTTGCTCCACGGCTCTGGGGAAGATGGCCACGCTGTGTCCATACCCAGTAAGTCATAAACAAAACAAAGTGAAACACTTTTGAATGTAATTTCCATAAATATGGTTCACTAAATTTCCGCATAGAAGCTATCCATCATGTTCAGGGCAGCCTCGTACTCACACACACATTGCATTACACTTTCGGAAAGGAAGCAGCCGTGTGCCTGCTGTTTCCTCTCATGCTGCTTCTGTGGACTGATCCGTGGCACGCCTCGTGATCACTTTGTGTGATGTCCTTCCCACTCCCCAAAGCTCATCTCCGGTCACCTGTACCATTCGTCTCCATCAGCATTCAGGTGAGAAGCACTTGCCAACTGCAGCCCCTTCCTGTGGGCAGCCCGCCTTTACTTGAGTGGAAGGGATGCCAGTCCGTGCCCTGTGCACCTGCAGCTTTAAAGGAACCGCCTCTCATCCTTAGGAGACCTCCAGGGGCCCAGTGTTGTCACAGCCAGGATTTGAACTCAGGTCTCTTTGATCCTGAACAGGCTTCACTCTCACTGTGTCAGGCTGGCATGTTCTTAGACAGTCCTGTTACTTGCCTGTTTTCTCTTTTAAGAAAGTCATTGGGCTTACGAAATGCCGGGAATGTATTTTCTTGAACTTTCTGATCCCTGATTTCCAATTTTTACATTAGAAGTGTTGAGAAGGAAGGAAGGAAGCACTTTAACCTTTACCAAATAAATGCACTCGGGAAGCTGCAGGAAAGAAAAGCTTCGAGTGTCCAAGTACAGTGAGCCTTGAAGATCTGGGGAGTCTCGGCGACCAACTTTACTCCTAAACCACTGGCTCATAGAATGAAAATCTAGCCTGTGCAATGACATTGCTTTACTTTGTTTCCTAGCTTTAAAGGCTACTTAAAAAATTGTTGACAAAAATCATCTAATTTGTCACTTCACATTTTACACTTTACTGGTGAATGTTACAACAGAAGTATTTCTGAAATATGTGTTCTTAGGTGAGCTGGAAAGCAGGAGCCACATCCTTCTCCATCTTGGGGCAGGATCTGAGATGCCAGGTGTAGTGGCAGTCCACACGGCAGTCCAGGGCCACGGAAGCCACAGAGTCTGGCCCCTGGAAAGTTCTACTAAGTCTGCAAGAGTCGCTCGGTGTTGATGCGCACGTGTACCACGCGAAAGGCGGCTCTTTGGCTCCAACCCTACAAAAGTGTTATTTAAAAATATATATTAAAATGCTTGAAAAGTGGAAAGATGACTATGAAAATCCCACTATCAGAG
Source organism: Octomys mimax (assembly GCA_002564305.1). Taxonomy (NCBI): domain Eukaryota; kingdom Metazoa; phylum Chordata; class Mammalia; order Rodentia; family Octodontidae; genus Octomys; species Octomys mimax. The sequence goes on from NDGM011001719.1 coordinate 11,797, forward strand.
GCAAGAAGCATGTCTTTCCCTTGGGTTAGCTCTTTCCATAGCTAAAGGTCTGTCTTGTTCCTTTAATCTTATTATTTATTAAGAGAATAAAAAAAAAAGAAAATCAGAAACTGTATACAATTTCACTATACAAAATGTTCTATTAACTTTAGCCAGGCATTTTTTGACTCTTCTATGAAACATGAATGTGATACATCTGTATCTTCTTTTTCTCTTGTCCATTTCTACCCCTTCTGTGGTTCTACTTCATATAATTAATATTGCAAAAAGATTTGCTACAGTCTACAGCAAAATATTTATTATACATTGTTTATCTATCAGTTGATTCTAACTGAGGGACAATAATAAGATTATTTAAATTTTTCATTCGAAAGATCATACCTGATAGCAAATATGAATACACTGAAAGTTAAAGCTCAAAGGGAGAGCAAGTACCAGGAAAATCTCTTTCCAGTTTTCTGCCCCTCCCTGGCTGCTGCAGTGTCCATGATATGGTATAGGTAGACATTGTCTTTGTTAACACCGCGGCTGTCTCGGGTTCACTCTCTTTGCTTGATCAACAAACTGCATTATAAAACCTTCATCTAAAGATATCTTTATTGGAGGCAATTCAGCTCCCCTTGTAGACAAAGATGGAATGCAAGAATAGATGCTTCTCATATTACATCTAGGCAATTTATCATTTGAGATGTATGTTGCAGACTCATCTAAATGGCTGGCTATGGCCCTTCTAGAATAACAGGAAACAAGCTCTTTGCAAATGTGTAATGGTCAGACCAGGATGTAACTCAGCCAGGCTGTGGGGACCTTGTGGGTCAAGGCTGCTGGGAACACAGCCCTCCTGGCTAGAGGAACCACACTGATAAATGCTCAGGAAGCCAGAAGGCGTGCTACACAGCAGTCATGCCCTGGAAGAACAGACTGAGTGGACTCTCAACTTGATAATACTACCGTAGGAATCGCAAACCCTAATAGGCAATGTCCATTAACATCTTTGATGTAACTTTGATGATCTTCCTCAGCTAGGAGGGCTGTGTTCCCAACAACCTTGACCTGCAAGGTCCCCATAGCCTGGCTGTGTTACATCCTGGTCTGACTATTATGCATTTGCAAAGTGGGAGATGTACCAAAAGTGGGAGATTTTTGGCTTCCGCTTTCCATTGTTACATGTGTACACACACACACACACACACACACACACAATTCCCTTGAAAGAAGGTGCTTACCTTGGTAAGATAATCTCTTAAAATCAAGGAATGTAATTAACTTTATCTTTGAGAATCAGAAGATTGACTTAGAAAAGCAAATTAATTGCATGTTTTAAAAATGGTGTCTATATCTAGTTTGGCTTTTTCATACTTTAATAAACTGCATCACAGAGTCCAAATGTGTAAACTCACATCATCCTAGCATAATGCACTAGGATATTCTATGCTAGGACAGCCTAGAATAGAAGAACTTAAATGTCAGAATTGTGCTGGGGAGATAGTATGGTGGTCTAAGCATCTGCCTGACAAGCACAAGGACCAGGGATCAATCCTGGCTGTCACATACTGTGCCAGCCACCAAAACCTGGCACGGTGGCACAGGCCTGTAATCCCAGCTCTGGAGAGGTGGAGACAGGAGGATCACTATGAGTCAGGCTGCGTAGCAAGACTCTGTATCAAATACATAAATTTTTTAAATGTCAAAATAAAGAGAAATAAGCAAAAGGAGTGGAAATAGCAAGCAAGAATCAAACACCGAGGTAAAAAAAAGTGGCACACCATGAAATGGTTTCGGGACTCAACAGTGAAGCAGCCACCCAAGCTGTGACTCTGTGTCTGACTGTACAAGGGTGGCGGATATTGGGCTTCCACACAGAGCCTTGACATTAATTTTGAGCAAACATATACAATGGAGAATAAAAACATCACAGTGCCACCTCATCTGCCCCAGTGCGGAGGGGAGTGACAATGCGACAAGGAGACACGAGAACACGCTTTGGCGAGACTTACAGAAAAGGAACGTTTCCGTGCATTGGAAACAAACTGAGGGGGTGAAGAAGACACACACAGCCAGAATCTGAAAGGAAGAATTAAGAAAATAAACAACATGCGACATTAAGCTAAAGGCACAATCTTACCTGTAGCCATCAGTCTGCTATTTTTAGTTGCTCACCAGGTGACAGGAAATTAACTCATGGTCTTATCTTAAGCAATTCTGGACAAAATTTGCTAAAATAATTATTTTCATTTATTGAGTAGTAACTTTTATTGTCTAGATCGTGTAACAGAAAATGCCCCCACGCCCATCCAGCCCGTGCACTTCAGATTCTCAGTTGCCAAGCAACAGTTCCTGTTCCACTTCCGGCTGCTCCTGTCCCTTAGAAATGGCTGGCCATTGTGACTGCACGAGCTAACCCCCAAGGGACAAGCCATGCTGCCTCGGGACTGCCTGTTCCCACACAGGCCCTGGACCAGCAGAGAGCGGGGCCTGCATTCTGGGAATATGTCCATCAGTGCCTGTCAATGTAAAATACATCTGCCTCCAAATCTTGGCATCCTTTCGGTGTCTCAGCTTGCCCTTGCAATCGGAATGTCCCCCACAGTCTAGTGTGCTCAGAAGACGACTGACCATGGTAGTGTGGCACTCACCCGTGGACTCGCTCACGGATAAGCTCAGTACCAAGGTGCTGTAGGATGCGTGGCCTGGTTGGGGCTGGTTGTGGCACATGACCCAGAAGGTGTGTTCTTGTCCCCTCTCCTCTGGCTTCCGGGCAGGGTCATGTGAGCCTCTGTCCTCCGCCCTGCCTTGTGCCTTGGTGGTGTTTTCACCTTGCAGCCAGCTGTGGATCAAGGCCTCGAGCTCTGAGCCAAAGTAGATGCTGCCTTCTTGAACTGTGGCTGTCAAGGTTTGTGTCCCAGCAATGAGGAGAGACCAGGACAGCGGCTGAAGCAAGACTGCCTCTTCACAAGAAAGGGAATGGAGGAAGGCCTGCAGTCAGTCGCCACCTTGCTCCTGAGTGCCCGTTGGTCTCATGAGTTGAAGAGGCTGAGATCTAATTTCAGGGGCTCTCAGGAAGAAGATAACTGAAGGGCGAAGAACCAGATTGGAAAACATTAGGCAAAAAAAGGTCAAAATTATAAGTAAAATACACTGTACTTCAGAGAGCCACATGAGATTTCACGGGATTCTCAGTATTCCATGAAATACACAGAGGAGAAGGGGAGCCAGGCAGCTTTGGCTAAGTGTCCCAGAACTCTCAAAGTCAGAAAGGCATCTGAATTTCTCCCTGCTGATGAGGAGGGATGTTGCTTGTTATTCAGGAAACGCACTGAGGACGTAATTCCCTTGTCTCCTGGCCCCTCCAGAGCCTCTCCGAACAAGTCCTCGGAGCAAGGAAGACTGTTGTGGTGGCGCATGGCTGTAATCCCAGCACAGCAGGAGGCTGAGGCAGGAGGCTACAAAGTCTCAAAATAAAAGCTGGAAAAGCCTGGGGATGTAGCACAGCATGAGCTCCTTGGCTTCAGTCCCCACTACTGAGAAATGAAAGGATCAAACTGAACAGTATGTGGTTTAACTGCCTAGTATACGAAAAGACAGCCATCTTGAAAATAAGACCACCAAGCAGAGACCCAAGAGCACACGGGTGCTGCCCAGCATGCAACTAGAATTAAGGATATGTCAGAAGCATAAAAAGGCACCGATCTACACGAGATTATTCAATAAAGATAGATTAGAAATGGCAGAATGGGTAGGGCAACATGAGAACACTTGCACGATTACCACAGCCGTGTTCTCACAGGGAAAGAAAAATGCGACAGGGCAAGATAGACATAGAAGAAAGAATCAAAGAAATAAACAGAAATTCTAAAGATGAAAAGCAAGATATCTGAGGCAAAAAAAAAAAAAAAAAAATCCCTGAGTAAGATTAACAGGCACTGCACTGAGGATGTCCAGTCAGTGAGCTCCAAAACAGGATAAAATTACCCAAAATTGAATACAAAGAAAAATGATATTTAAAAACAGTAACACTGGGCCAGCCAGATAGCTCAGCAGACTAAAGCACCTGCTTAGGCAGGCTCAGGGATCGGGGTTCGATCCCCGGAGTGCCGTGCCGGCCCTGCCCCGCCCCCCCCCCGGGGGCACGCTGAGATGGTGTCTGAGACTGGGGGTGATGGCGCGTGCCTGTAATCCCAGCGTCTGGGAGGCTGAAAACAGGAGAATCACGAGTCCAATCTGTGTAGTAGACCCTGTAGACCCTGTACTAAACACATAAAAAAAGAAAGAAAACAATAACAGTGCTTGTCACTTACATGATACACAATGGTATAGCAAATTTGTGTAATGACAGCGCACCATAACCCTAGCCCTGTAAGGTATCGTGATGGCGTTTTAGTGCGTAGTGGATGAAACGGCTTCCCCAAATTATGCAACTAAATTCTAATTCCTGACGCATGTGACTTATAATCTTATCTTCAAATAGTGTATTTTCAGATTTAACTACATGAAGGACAGTGAAACGGAACTCCTCGATTCGGGACAGCCCTGTACCTCGTCGCGGCGCACTAAGAAGAGAAGCAGAGAGGAAGGCTGAGCTGCGGTGGAACCAGGGCGGCGTCGGAGCTGCTGCGAGCCAAGAGACAGGGACCACGGAGGACACGGGAGAAAAGGGAGCTCGAGGCGGGGGTGAAGAGCGAGGCCGGGGCTGTGCTGTGCGGAGGGGCGCGGGACGCGGCTGCACTGCGTGGGGGGCCGCGGGGCTGCACTACGTGGGGGGCCGCGGGATGCGGCTGCACTGCGTGTGGGGCCGCGGGGCTGCACTACGTGGGGGGCCGCGGGACTGGGCTGCACTGCGCTGGGGGCCAAGGGGCTGCATT
>NDGM011001724.1:0-16998 GCA_002564305.1 Octomys mimax
TTAGGTATGATAATTGGAGTAAAGTTTATTTGTTTTGGCAGAATGCTATTGGTATTTTCATTGTAGTTCATATAGGACTTTATTTTTGTTCTTCCTTTTTAGATTGCATGTGAAAAAACAGTCAATGTTTAAAATTGTGATTTTTTTAAATAAAATGGTAAAATGCAGTATTAATTTTAATGATATTTTTCTTGTTAAGCACTCATTTTTTTAAATAATAAAAATCAAAAAACAGAATAATAAAACTCATAAAATTAATGATTCATTAATAGAAATATTCTAAAGAGTAAGCATGTGTATAATATACCCATCTTTATGGGCCTTTCTGAAAAGAAAAGTTGATATAAACAGATAGTCGGACCAAACCCACTTTAAGAGCTATTCGATGTATGAGTCAATACACCTGAAATCTAATTGATATGTAAGATGCACAATGAAACAAAAAATTCAAAATCAAAAGATACCTTATAATAGTTCATGAGACCTGGCAGTAAACTCTGTTATGGAGCAAATAGTTCTCTTGTATGCCATCTACCACCATCTATTAGTAAGTTGAATTTACTGATCTAGTTCCCCCACTAGAATATAAGCTTCCTGAGAGCTAGCACCTGTCATTTGATTTTGCAACTCCAGTATGTAGTTAAAGGATATACTACGAATGCCAGGGGATATTTGTTGAATATGAATTTCTTTTTTTTTTTCCTTCTCTTGCTTTCTCTTTCCCTCTGCCCTTGTTTTCTTCTTTTTCTCTTCCTTCTTGTTCCTTTTTAGACTGTATATAAAGAACATTTCATATAATAATCAATAAGAATAATTCACTCAACTTAAAATAAAGGGTATCTTATTGTCATTCTTTATTTTCTCCCGATGATCTATTCTTTATAGATCTGTCACCCTGTGAAGGAGGCATGGACATGCAGGCTCTGGTGTGGAGCCACAGAGTTCGTCTATAAGCCATGCTGCTTATCAGGAGCTTCCCTGAGCTGGTGACTCATAGAATGGCCCAGCAGGCTCTGTTTGTTGCTAGGAAACTGTGTTTCCCTGTGGAACCCAGCACCAGACTTACAGGTTGTCCCTGATAGCTCAGAGGAAATGAAGCACTCTCAGAAAAGGTGGAGGGAAGAAACAAAGAGCTGAAATGAAGAAAATAATTTTCCTTGCCTAGCTCCAAATGATGTGTTTGGGTTACAGACAAAAATAGTGGAAAGGTATGTTGGCACCATTAGTAGAAACCACTTTGTGCTTGCTAGTTTTGACATTGATAAATGTCATTGATTTGAGAATGTGGCCAAAGACATGTCAGTTCTGCAGATGGTTTCAGAGGTGTTTCTGGAATTTTGGCCATGGAAGGGCCGGGGAAGTGATAGAAGTTTCTCCCCTAGAATCCCTGTCCACATTCTGATTTGCACCCCACTGCTTCGTAGGTTTTGCAAGTGAGCTTCTGCACACCTTTAACCCGTTGTAAAATGGGGTTGCCCAGTCATACTCACAGAGCAAATGGCAAGAGAGTAATAAGAATTTTAGAGCAGCAGTGCAGGGCCCTACTGTTAGAATTTCTGATTCAAGAGGTATAAGCATGGTATGTGTGAAATCTACATTTCTAATTAGCTTCCCAGGCTATGATACTGATGCTGCCAGCTCAGTGACCAGCACACTCTTGGAATCCCTGCCCTATATTACTAAGTCTTGTGGGAAATTGCAAGAACTTGCCAAATCACTTAACTGATGAAGAAACGAGGTCCAAGGAAGGGCAGTGGGTCACTTAGCTACTGGTGGTGGGCTGAAACCAGGCAAACTGAATTAAACACTGGTATTTTTGCCTACACAAAATGCTCTCTAAGTGCTGCTGCTTTAAAAATTCCCCAGAAGAGTCCAGACGGCTGCCAGCAGGGGTGGCCCTAACCAAGTGAATGCCAAGTTTCTAAATCCAACTTCCATAGCGACAGCTTTGAAATGGAAGCCAGAGATGGTTTGCAAAAGCCTTTGTGTTCTTCTCAGCGTCATCTTTCATATTTCTAAATACTGTAGATGGAAAGGGAAGCCTGTTGAGGAGGAGCAGTCACAGTTAAGCGGGGCTCCGCCGCATTTCCAAAGAGGCAGCTTCCAGTGCCAAGCTGCCAAGCTGCTGCTGGAGTGGGAAGCCGCGCGTCTTTGGATTCAAACCACGGAGCAGCTCCCCCGCCCCGCCCCAGCCTCTGTCTCTGCCAAGATGGCTTCGAAGATATATTTAAAATTTAAAACATACACATTCCTTCCATTTTTGCTTGAATATGGGCTTCATCAGTCATCTCAGCTAATTATAAGCTGTGGGACATAAAAAAAGATAGTCAGCCAACAAACATTTTATCAGCAAGGCCTGGCTAAAGCAAAAGTAGGATGAGTACGGACTATGTCTTTGGATCTGCTTATCTCTCCTCAGACTGTCTATGATTCTCCACCACCTCCTACTCTTCTCTGCCCTCTGGATTTCTGCTCCTACAAGACCTGGCTTTCATTCACCTTCAGCTAAACTCAACTAAGCCATGAGATGAAAGAAATGTGAGAGACTGTTGGCCCATAAGTCTATCAATTGTAATGAAAGACTTTGGGAGGTTGGAGCTGGGGATTTACCTCAGGGGTAGAACACTTGTCTAGCAAGCTGGAAGCCCTGGGTTCGGTTCTCGGCACAAAAAACAAAAAATAAATCTCCCTAAAAACAATTTTACCAAAAAAATGCAGTAACATTAAAAAAGACCAAAAACAAACAAGGCAACTGCAGACATTGGGAGATTAAGAACTCTCTGATTCTTGAAAAACAAACAGTGAAGCTCTAGTGAGGAAATTTGAGGTGTGATAGACATGGGGAGAGGATCAATAAAAACTAGTACTTCCTCAGAATTCTTCATATTGTATTTCACAGGTGGCCACAATTCATTTCCTGCTAAGGCTAAAGCTTGCCTGTGGATTGATAATACAGGCAGAGGCAGGTGGTTTATGAACCCTCTCTAGTCTTCACAGGAGTTCTGTCCTCACACCACTGTGTGCACTAGGTGGTATTCAGCTACAGCTGGAGGACAATTACGTATTTGGATAGCTAATCATGCTAAGAAAAAGGATCTGGAGATTCCTCCTTTCCACTAGGAGCTTAACTTTATTAACATTGTCTTTGCCCAATGGGGTGAACTCTGTGTGTGTAATGGCTATTCAGTGAGGACAGGACCAAAGGGGTTTTGCTTGTGTTTGACACTTGGTAGTTTTCAATGTGCTTGATATACATTATCTTTTTTGAGTGGCCTTCTAGAAATTTTCATTTCTATTCACTTCTGGCACTTCTGGAAACACAGAGATTCAAAAATGTCAGCTGGAAAAGACCAGAGCTACAATTGGAATCTACACTTCTTTATTTCTGATTCTAAATGGATCACGATTCACCTACAACCAGTAAGTCAGGAAGTATCAGAGAGGAGACAGAACTTGGTTGAGTGGGTACCGAGACCCTAGGAGAACTAACTGGAGTGTGGAAGTGAATCTGACCATCCAGTAAAAATGTTAAAAAGGGGTACATCATGGTGGCAGCCTTCTCTCTGGCAATACTGCCTGGTGAATGTTAAGATCTGTATTCTGTGTGGTCTGGATCAGTAGGGCAAGCAATGTATTACAGTCTGTGACTTTCAGGAAGGCAGGAGATAAAAATGTGGTTTGGGCTGCAGGGAATGAAATATGGTGTTTTTATTTTTAAAAATTAATTAATTAATTAGCAGTGCCCAGGATCTAACTTGGGACCTTGTGCTTGCTAGGCAGGCACTTGTGCCACTGAGCTATCTCCTCAGCCCAAGATGGTATTTTTAATGAAGCAGATTTTTCTGGTTATCTATAAGATTACACTCATGCAGTCAAGATACATTCTCAGAATGTGTGGAGGCTGCTCCCAAATCACATTCTATCTGGGAATGCAAAAACAATTGTGGGCACCTAGGAGCACCTGTGTTGACTAAGATCCCCCAGAAATTGTCTGTGTGTTGTGTACTTACTTAGCATTCAATGTAAGTACTATACAGTGGGCATTTCATTACTATTGTTTTAAAGCACACCTGTCCTGCATTTCAGATGTTCCCAGGAATATCAGCAAGGAGAATTATATTAACCAGCAATATTCTATGCATTTAGTTCCTCTTGGGAAATTAATGCAATGGTTTTGACTAGAGTCAAGGGGAGGGCATTTCAGGTGTGCACATTAGCAAGTACAAAGGCACTAGAGGAGAATGAATTTAATCTATGGGGAAGAATAAATTCCCCTGCCTTGTCAAAGGGGAGAATTGGCAATAATGACAGGTAAGGCTGAGTAGTCAGCTTGAGATTGGGTTACAGTGTCAGGTGTGTCACACTGCAGAGAGATGTCTTGGTTGTGGCCATTTGAGTATCACTGAAGGTCTTTAGTGTCATTGTGGGAAAGATTTTCTGGCAATGCATGAAGTGGCTTGAAATGGGAAGTAGGAGAAAAGACATAAGGATTTTGGAATAATTTCTATAAGTGGTGTAAATGGTAGACCTTGCATAGAAATCCAGATATGGAAGATACTAAGATGAGTCCCTTTTACTTGCCAGTAAGAAATTCAGTTGTTTGTTGAACATATTGTTCCTACTGGGATCTTGTGGGTACAAAGGTTTTCCTGCTATTCACTTAACCTCACATTCTTGTTGCTTCTTTTCTCAATGTGGTCTCCCGTTGGTTTAGTAGAGCAGAAGAGCCCTGCTCATTAAGACTGCAGCACATTACAAGTATCGCTTATTTTAAGTAACTGATTTTATAGCATTTCTATGGTGCCAAGTTGATAAATTAGGCACTGTACTATTTTACACAGTCTGGTGTGGCAGATTTAAGGAATTTTAAAAATTAGCAAATCCTGTGGCAAATGGCAACACCTGCTGGCAAATATGATATTACACGCTAACTCTACATAGTAGATAACATAATGGCCCAAAGAAAGATGAATAAAGAGAACAAAATGGTAGGGCTGGAAGGTTCAGGAAAGAAATCTATAGGTTTGGAAAAAATTAATGTGTTCTTGGAAAAGGTGGGAAAAGCAGCAATGACAAGAAAAACCCCAAATTTAGACAAACAATCCAGAGAATTTCTGAAGATCTAAAGAATGTCTATTACTAGGTGTTTTGAACAACAGAAATGTGATTTCAGACTAAGTTTCAAACTTCATGGGGATCACATATTTAGAATGACACATTGTAAAGATCTTTGTGCTGCAAAATGTTCTTTTCCAATAGTATTGCAACCAGCATTTTGAATCTGACAGTTTTTTTTCCCAAGCCTTCTTTGATGGTAATTTTGTATTTAATCTATGCAAGTGTCAATTTGGGGGGAATTGTTTTCCCTGTGAAAACCAAAATTGGTGTATGGAGGGCATAGGTTACATGTACAGCTCTTGGTCTAGAATTCTCACATTTTATGGGATCAGGTTATCCAGGTCATGGTTCAAGGAACACTCCAGCATTCTTCATCAGGTCAAGTCATGAGTTTTCAGATGGACTGATGTGCAAGAAATTTCTCAAATTTATTTAGATCCCATCCAGTTTTTTCCCTGCAGAAAGCATAACCTTAAGGCAGCATGGTCAGCAAACCATAAAAAATCAACCATGTGTAAAACTTTATATTAGTCATGGGGAAAGATAGAATGGAATATGAGATGTAATTATTACTCTTGAAGATCTGTCTTGGAAGACAAAAGTAGGCACAAACAGTTAATGAATAATAAAAGATCACATGTCAGAAATATAGTATTTTTTTGGTGCTGACTGACTGGGTCAGAATCCTGGTTCTTTAGTTCTCCAGCTGGATGGCCTTAGACAAGTTATATAAACTCTCAGTGTCTGATCTTTACAAAGGATATAATAATAGCACCTGCCTTGTGGGGGCGGTTGTGAGTTTAAAAATAATATGCGAAAGCAGTATATACAGTGTGGCACGTAGTACTCATAGTATGCGTTAGCTACTATTATTATGGGGAGTGGTTACTAAGTATGATATTCGGTAGTCTCTGCAGGAGTTATCTATAAATTCTTTTGGAAAATTGTGAAGCAGAGAAGGGAATACTATTTATTTATTTATGCATGCTGGGGATTAAATCAGAGGTCCCGCTTGTGCTGAATGCACATTTTACTTCTGATCTACACCCTTGGCTCTAAGAAATAGTGTTTCAAAGAAAACACAGGCAGATGGAGGGCCAGCCATGTAACTAGTGGAATAAAGCACCTGCTTAGGCAGATACAGGGGCCAGGGTTTGATCCCCAGCATGCCATGCCAGCTCCGCCCCTGGGGCATGCTGAGACTAGGTGTGGTGGCATGGGCCTGTAATCCTAGTGCACAGGAGAATCACTACAAGTCTGATCTGCATAATGAGACCCTGTAGACCCTGTACTAAATCCAAAGGGGAAAAGAAAGAAAGAAGGAAAAAAGAAAACACACATAGATGAACTGGGGATATACACTGGGAAGGTGGTGTTGGTATCTGTAGGCTGAGGTTTTGTTTTGTTTTCAAAGTAAGATTTCTGTCAAAGAAGAGGCAAGCACACCAGCCTGGATAATCGTGTAAAGACAGCAAAAGAGGCTGGTCTGTGTGGAGCATGTCTGCATGGTGGAAGCAGCTGAAGCCCTACACTGAAGTGATCACAGCAGGCTTTGGACGCCAGATTGAGAAGTTAGAATGCTACCAAAGAGATGTGCGAGCCACATATGAGTCTACGTGGGATCTTATAGCACAATAGAAAGAATGAACTGTGCAAAAAAAGAGTTAAGTGTGCAAGGCCAGGAGAACAGTAGGACCAGAGTGCAACAGTGAGGGTGTGGCTAAGAGGAGAGACTGAGATGGAGCTCACTGTGGAAAACCTGATGACATGGAATGCAAAGGTCAAGGAGGGTAGGGGTGGAGGAGACGCTCCTGATGAGGCTGGAGAGGCTGCAGTGTATGGGAAGTCATCAAGTGGGGTATGAAGGGTGTGGCTAGGGAGGCCATGCATGCTAAGTTTTAGTCTCTACGTATTGCAGTTGAGGTGATAGGCAAATGTAAACACTCAATATCTGGGACAATTCCCATTAAAGGGCTCAGAAAAATGTCCCCACTTCCAGGCAGAGTGGCTTCTTGAGTACAGAGCACATTGCTAGGCAAAAAAAATCCTAATGATTTATTAACTTTCCATTTTTAGTATACATAACATTATTATAGCAGTAGTGACTTCACTGCTTTTGGGTTGAGCCTGGGTAGCATTTGTCTTAGTGCAATAAACATTTGAGCAATGTGCAGTTTTCATCATCGTTAGTACTAGGTCTGGCCATCCATCCTGGCTAATTCACAAGTCAGCTTTTAGTGATGACTTTCTGCTCAAGGACCCCAATGTCTCACCTTCTAGTTTCACATTAATATTAATGATGACTGCAGCAGCAGAAAACCAGATCAGCATGGGAAATCACAGATCTGCTCCTTGAAAAGATGATGGGTTACCCCTGTAAAAGTCTGGCAGGGGGTGTTTTTATCTTTCAGGTGCAGACTGGTAAGTGATGAGAAGAACTCCTTTCCTCAAGTGAAAAGTTGGTGCCATTAGAGATGGTTTGCTCTGAGTAGCCTCCTTTAGCAGCTCACTAAGCAGTGGTTTATTAAGCTGTAAGCAGCTGTGTAGTAGTGCCAGAGATTTCTGCAAGCATTGGGCTGAAATGTTGGCTTCACTGTTTAACTTCTGAGCCTCCAACCAGTTAGAACTCTGTAAGAGAAATAGGGTAGGAGGGGCCAGGGAGATGGCTCGGTGGAATAAGTGCTTCCCTGGCAAGCACAAGGGCCTGGAAAAGAAAAATAGGGTAGAAAGTGCAGCATATTTGAAGATAGTCAGATTTACCCTAACATTGGATTAAGGCTACAGGTGTTGAGATCCAGATATAATGACATTTATAAAACAAGGTGGGGAAATTTTTTGTGAGGCATTATTTGTTTTCCCATTTTAAGGCTTGAGTGATCAGAAGACAAGTATAAGTAGCAATTTTAACCTATATCCTTTGGCCCTGATGTCAAAGTGTGGTTAAGTGAGTTACCTGAATGTCTTCAGTTCATATCTATTTCTTTTATATGGGATCATGGATCGGCTCAAGATTATTTTAGGTTATGAAATTTCTCCAGTGAGCATTCTAGTTGCCTCTTTTCCATTTACAAGTCAGCGATGCCCCCAGTGGCAGTGAGCGCAAATAGCTCAATATGCTTTGAGTCATACTTTCCATTTTTATAACTTTTGCTTGTTTTGTGGTCTAATTTTAGGCCTGACTTATTTTTTCCTCTCTAAGTGCTATATTAATAAAATTCACAATGCCTTGACTGTAGCAAAAAGTCAAGTATTCATTGGATGACAGTTTTATAATCATAGTAGGCAGGACAAAGCTCAGGCAGAAGGCTGTTGCTTGGCTTCGGTGATGCAGTTGTAGAAGCTGTGCGGGCATGAGTGAGGTGCATTCGGGCTCAATGTGTGTATAAATGACATGCTATGTGACTGCATGATTACTCAAGCTGTGTGTCCACTTCCTTTTCTGCTATAATGGTACTGGTTACAGCTTGTATCTCCATGTCTCTCCCAAACCTCATGTACTCGTAGGTGGGGCTTTGCAGAGGTGGCTGGATCTAGGGTGTGTGAATGTGGATTCAGGGTATGAATATAGGTGAAGGTTGTGATAACTAAACTAGCCCACTGATTGGTTTAGCATAGTTCTGGGAGTGGATAAAGGAATTCTCACCCTGGGTGTGAGTGGTACCCCGTGCAAAGTTTGTAACCTGGATGGCATAAAAGGGAAAGGGAGGCTTGCTGCTGCTCTGCTATCTTCTGCTTGCTTTGGACTGTTAATTCTCTGCCTTGTCACCCTGCCTTAGAGCCAGAAGTCTATGGATTGAAACCTTTACAAACTGTGAGCTAAAATTAACCTTTCCTCCTTTAACTTGTGGGTGCCATGTATTTTGTCTCAGCAGTGAGAGAAGTAGCTAAGCAGTACTACTTGGCCTTCATAGAATCACTGTGCAGAATGAAAAGGTAACACATAAAAAATGCCTACCAGAATGCAAAGTGCATTAATGGGCCTGTAGAAAATCTTTGCTGAAGAAATAAATAACTTCAAGGAAAAATTTCAGAAGTCAAGGACAACCCTCCAAATATGACAGGGTTTTTGGTGTTATACTGTTGACCTGACATCCAATAAGGTGCTATTTCTATATTGTAATCCTCTTTCCATCCACAGTTTTAATTGTGAAATTTGTGATGAAAGTTGGATATCTCCTAAAAAGATGTGAATATTTTTTCTAAAAGTGAATTTAAAGTTTAACTTTCTGCTTTTACTAGTATGAACCAAGAGCAAAGAATGGGCTTTGTAAGTTACTTCTCAACTTTCTATGAGACCATAGCATTGCTTCAATGATAAATTAAAAAAAGAATGAATGTGAGATGGATGTATATGAAAACTTCAGTGTCTAAAAAATAATTTGCAGGCAATACTCTGTTATCATGGCCTGGAGACTGTTCTAATGCTATTTGTAAGCCTGGGTCCTCATGCCCACCCAGATTATTTATGGGTATTAACATCTCTAACTATAGCAAGAGATCAAAGGAGTGTGGTGGACCTATTTTTGTTTCAAGGCTTAATTAATTTTTTTTTCAAAGAGCAGTGAAGTAGAATTACTTCTGGGAAAGGTGTAGAGCTCTGTGCTCAGAGTACTGATAGATGATTTAGCCTTTCCTAACAGCTACCCATAACTCAAGCAATCAAAGAAGAGAGATGGGCTTAGAATTAATAAACAAGCCAGTCAATAAATAAATCAGATAAAAATGGAAGCTCACAGGTTCCTTTTGACCAAATGTTCTCTGAACTTAATGTTGACCATGTACATGAAGCATGACTTTCCCAGGGAGACTAATTGGATTGGCATCAAACCCAACAGGGGCCCCCACAGTGTTATAACTTGAACCCCCAACTACTTCCAATTTTAGTCTTGGCACATTTCCCAGTTATTGGCTGTTTTGGCCCCTAAGTCTTAACTCTTCGTATTGCCTGTCTCCTACTGAAATGGGAGAAAACTCTCATTTCAAAATATTAAAAATTCCAACTAAAACCTGTCTTGCTAGAGAATATTCTTCAACAGTTGTGGGAAACTTCCTTCTTACAGCAGTCATGAGGAGTGTAGGATTTCTAACTCCTATTCACAATTCCTGGAAATTGTTATGAGGCTATACCCAACTTGGTTCAGATATGACAGTAAGGAACTCCTGAAGATGGCAGCAGCACTTTAAATTTCACCAGCCTGCTCCTGGTCTGTGCTTCACACAACCAGAAATGAGATGATGCTTGCAGCCTCTTGTTTGTCCCCCATCACAGCCCCGCTAACATTTTCAGCCACTACTTTGGATTTCAGCTTTCCTATTGGAGCTTGCATAGCATAGAACATAGAAAGACAGACTTAAAGCCAGACAAATGTGTGCTAAAGCCTTTTAAACCAAAGAATGAAGGAATGGTAGAGATACTACTAGCCCTCCATTTTTTGCCCAAATGTGTGTTCTTTTCATTTGAGTATGAAACGGAATGAGGAGAAATAGAAATTGTAGATCATACACTAATTTTCAAAATGATATTATTTTGACTAGTTATGCTATTAGACAAAGAATGAACAAATTATTTTTTATTCTTTCTGTGGCCATAAATGCCCATTAAAGGAAATTAATGCTTATTCTGAAATTGCTGAAAATGTTATAGTTTTGAAAAAATGCCTGTATCTAAGGAGGTCTCCAGGAATCTAAATGAATCTTTCACATTTGATGGGAAAAGCTATGTCATTTATATAATTCTCAATTATATGAACTGAGTATTTAAAACATTTTCTAGTCTAAGGTAAATGCAATACATGTTCATAATTATTTTATTCAATTAAATACTTACATTATAAAAGCAAAGTACACTTATGTATAAAATATATATAGTTAATAATCTCCTCTTGATACTATTTCTTAAAGTTACTGTTAAATATGCTCAAGAAAACAAACAACAAAAGAAAGAAAGATAAAGCAGACCCACACTATTACCAGGTTAGCCATCTTGTGTCCTAAACAAAGAATTGAGCAGGACTCCCATGGTGTTGAGGGGTTTAAGTCTTAGCATTTAAGGTGGGGTTGAAGGTTTGCTCTGAGGTATGACGCCTGCCCATGAGTAGCTTGACTCAGCATCTTTGATGAAGCAGTGGAGTTTTTGAACTTCTATAGGCCTGAGAGGAACTGTTATAGTATCCAAAGCCCATGGGAGGAGGAGTCAAATCTGCATAGTCAATGACATGGTAATTAAGATGAGGTTGAGTGAAGTGTGGCAAAAGACCGCAGGGCACATGCCTGGAGACTGACTACATATAAGCTAAGTCACCTCTTACTTTTTCCATTGAATTTAGAGCTGGACATCCTTGTGCTGGACCACTGTGAACCAGAAGGTAGTCAGAAAGTAAACTTCAAAGTAGGGTCCCTCTTTTATCCCCAGATATTTCCTTAGTTACTGTAGGCCTTTGGTCTCATCCAGAAAGCTCATTCCAAGGCAGGCCTACCCTCCCTTCATTTGCCAGCCTTTTCCTTAGCTACCTCCTGCCTCAGCACTTTGTATATTATTGCAACTTTCTCTAGCTGAATAAATGCAGATTGATCTCATAGTTACATGGTGCTCCATTCCTTGGTTATAACATAATTTAACTGACCACAGCCTCTGTGATGGACATTTGTTTTATTTCCATTTTTGTCATCACTTATCAACTCTGAAGTTTCATGGGTAGCCTTTTATTCTTGTAAGGCAGAGGTTCACGGGTGAAGTGGTGTACAGAGGGTTTTTTGTACTATACATCTTAATGAATACTGCTGTATTACTTTCTCAGAAGGTTGCAACAATACATGATTGCCCATTTTCCCACATCCTTACCAGCACTGGATGCTACTAAAATTTAAAATTTTTTGCTAGTTTCATGTTTAGAAAAAAATGTACCTTATTTGAATGTAACTTCTCTATGCCCCAGTTTCATTACTCTGATGGAAAAATGGAAAAAATACTGCCTGACACACAGTATGATTACTGTAATTATTTGAGTTACTATTTATGTAGTGACTTAGAAAGGTGCCCATGGCTTTGGACAGTGCCTGATCCATAGTAAGCCCCAAAGAAACTAAGTAACTGCTTTCTTGTTTTGGTAAACATCTCGTGTACTTGATGCTGAACATGATGTATATGTTTATTAATGATCTGAATTTCTTTTGTTAAATATGAATGTAAAAATGCTTAACTATAGTGTTAAAAAATGGGTGGATTTTTTTTTTTAAGTTTTGAAATCATATCACTCCCAAGGAGAAGCACACTGTTCTGAGGAAAACACCACTGGTTGGTAAGGCCAGGTGTAGAAGAGTGTTACTGAAATGTCAGAACAGGAAGGAAAACAGAAAGGCTTGGGAAAACAGAAGTACCATCTCTAAATGAGTTGCTAGGCAGAACCCCTATTAATATAAAAAATGACTTGAGCATATCTTCCCTGGTAGACACAACCTCAGCTTACCTGGATAGAGATATAAGTCCATTAGAGTCATTTAAGTCCATTAGAGTCCTTTCAGAGGGAGAGAGAGGAGGAAGTTGGGAAGCAGTTTAATTACCAAGGGTGCAGTATTTACAGGTGAAAAATCATCTTTTCATAGCTTGGATTTTAGGATAGCTCAGTCTTTCCTTTTGGGATTTCTAACCACATACTTCTTCTCAAATGGTTATTTTTCACTTGGACTTGTCCTTTATAGGGAATCTTGTATTATTTATCAGTCATATAAATCTTAAAACACCCAGCATCAGGCTGGCTTAAATGTCAGAGACAACTATTCTGTGTGTTCTTCCTCGCAGTTTCTATCAGCAACATGCTCTTTTTATGCTTTTCCCCTACATCTCTGGTACAATTGGAAGGGAGATGCTCTTTCATCTGGGATTTTCATCTGTTTCAGTTAACTTCAATTTCAAACAGTTATGTTCCACTTCAGAATTGTGAGGGGAAGGCTTATAGAAATGGGAAGTGGCCAGGTGGTGGGGGACAGAGGAAAAAAGGGAAAGAAAGAAGGGAGGTAGAGATTTTTATGAAACATCCTCAGTGGCAATTGCACAGGATTCGTAGGCAGCATCAAGCTGATTTTTATTGAACCAAGTAGTGGAAATGTGAACAGAAATCTATCCACTTTATAATCTCAATTCTAAATTTCCTGACTTCCAACCATTCTCTCTGATTTTTCCAGTTTATTTTCCCCAATACAGAGGTCAACAGCTCTTCTTCACCCCTAGCCCTTTGACCCATCTGCCTCCCCTTGTGTCTCTACTTTCCGACCACAGGCTGTCTTAGTCCAATTATGCTGTTGTAACAAAATACATGAGTAGTTCATAGGTAACAGAAATGAACAGCTCACAGTTCACGGGCCAAGAAGTCCAAGACAGAGGCTCCTGCACAATAAGTACCTGTTAAGAACTCCTTCTCTGCGTCATAGCTGGCACCTCCTTGCTGTGTCCCCAAGTGGTTTGAAGGACAAACAAGCTCCTTTAGGCCTCTTTTCTATAACAGCATTCATCCCATTCACAAGGGCCCTCCCTGGATGCCTGCATGCCCTAGGCACCTCGCACAGACCTTACTGCTTAATAGCAACACTCTGGAGATGAGGCACCAAAGTATGAATTCAGAAGGGGCAAGCTTAGATTCTATGGCCCATGATCAAAACACTTCTCTTTTAAACTTTCTCATTTCTC
This sequence comes from Octomys mimax, assembly GCA_002564305.1. Taxonomy (NCBI): domain Eukaryota; kingdom Metazoa; phylum Chordata; class Mammalia; order Rodentia; family Octodontidae; genus Octomys; species Octomys mimax. The sequence goes on from NDGM011001724.1 coordinate 13,802, forward strand.
TTTCTCCTTTCTTTTCCTACCATCCTACTGTGAATTGATTACCACAAACCTCAGGTGTATCATGGACTTGGCCCATTTTACAGCATTTCTGGGTCAGTTTACTCTCTCCCTTTCCTAGACCATCCTTTCATATTGCTTCGCTTCAACCCCCAGCTCCCTCCCTACTCTTCACTCTCAGCTCACAGTCTAATTTTGTATTTCTCAGAGCAGATATAAATAATCAGGGAAGAAATTCCATGTACTCTCACCACCAGGACACATAGTCTGGCTACATTTGCACCCACAAATTAGACCCACTCTTGAGCAGGTGGTATGAGTTGGGGGGGGCATTCGAAGGACTCTAAAGTCATGGAATGAGAGGAGAGAAGTAGGTGACTGCATCTTTTGGCAGCAAGAGAGGGGAAGTAATTCTGGCTGTGGAATAAGCCAGCCAGCCACAGTGCTTCTTGAGGCAAGAGGTGGGATGTGCAGACCAAGTGGCAGAACTGGTATGGGCAAAGAAAGCTAGGGACCTGGCTCAGAACTGACCCTAAAGTCTGTTGTAACCCATTCCCATAACAAACTCTCTGCCTAGAAAAACACATTTCTAAGCACATCTGGGCTGTGTGCAAACTATGTCTGTGCAGTCACTAAATTCTACCTTGTCTAGAAAGCCTCTATACTTCCTGAAAAAAAAAAAAAAAAGGAATAATCAATGGCATTCCTTTAAGACCTCATCAAACTTCATGTGATGTGAGAAGTGTGCTACTTCTTCTGAGAAGTAGCCAGCTTTTCTATTTCTTACAGTTACCTATAGGACAGTTTTGATTCTTTTCAATAATAAACTTTCATTTGATTTTAGTGTAAAATTAGTCCATGTTTGATTTCCGTCTAATGTGGCTGTGACCCACACAGGCTGATAACAATTTCTTTTGCTCTTCTTTGGTAAGGGGCTGGCCTGAACTCCATCGAAGCCATGTCCCCTGCCACCTTTCTTCTCTTCAAGCTGAAGCCTTTCACATTATTTCTTACTTTCCAGTTAAAGCTGTTGCCTCTAAAATTGTGCTGTTGCCTGAGCTTTAATTTCCATTATCACTGAAGCAAAGACCTATGGTATCTGCTGGCAGGTGAAGCATCTGTGTCCCTTGAAAGAAGAGTCTTTCCACTTGACATCCCCCAGCCTCACTTATTCATGGACAGCATGCCTGCAATTTTATATTCTCTTTCCCATGTAGTCAGTTTCCTGCTCTTTCCTTGATAATTAGCATTAGAATGCAAGTGTGTCACAATTTCCCATCTTAAGAAAAATTTCAACATAGGTTTATAAACACATTAAGTTGAAAAGGAGAAATATGTGGAAAGGTACATAATACAAATCTGGCTCCTTTCCCTTATTGAAATATAAAACATTTGCTCAAAGCCCAAATTAGTAACAAAGTAAAATACATATTCCATAAAACAAGCTGAAGTAAATTTCTCAATTATTAGAATAAAAACTGGATAGAGTAATAAGAGCACGTCTGTGAAAAAAATAAAAATGGAATGAGTGGACCACCAATTTCAATAAACTTTGGAAATTATATAAATTTAGTATAGAAAATGTTAAAAATTGTATTAGGAGTAGTGTAGCTTAGATTTTCCCATACCTAAGAAAGTGCCAGAAAGATAGTAGACAGATTCTGAAATTTGAATTTTGTTTAGACCATTGATATAATATATATCCACTGCCTAAGGATATAGAACATAGACTCCATTGTCTAGGAGGAGCTAGGAGGCCAGCACCTGTGCCTGATTGGCTCTACCAGTCCAGGTTGCTAGACTCATTGGTGCCTCATTTCACACTGTGGGAGCTCTGGTCCCAAGACTCCTGGATGTGCCTGGCTGCTAACCCTGCTGCTGCTTTTGTTGGACCCCAAATCTCTCGGCCACTTCCTCCACCTAGTCACATCGGCTGTCCTTGCCACCAAACACTGCAAAGACATGCCTGCAGTCCAGTGATACCTTTCTTTTTTCTTTTTCTTTTTTTGTATTTTTTAGGGAAGGGTCTACAGGGTCTTACTACTAGATAGGACTCATAGTGATTCACCTGTTTACAGCTTTCCAAGAGCTGGGATTACAGGCATGCACCACCACGCCCAGTCTCAATTGTTGTCTCAGTGTACTCTGGGGGCAGGGCCGACACAGCAGGCTCGGGATCAAACTCCCAGCCCCTAAGCCTGCTTTCAGGCGCTTTAATCAGCTGAGCTATTTGGCCGGCGCTCAGTGTTACCTCTTTGAAGCTCTACATCAGTCCACTTTCTGGCCACTGAGGCACGACATTCAATGTCCACAATTTAAAGGAGGAAAACTTTAGTTCATGCCTTTAGCAGATCTGGGACATGGTTGGTGGGCTCTGAGGCAGGTGCATCCTAATGGAAGGTTGTGGCCAAGCAAGGCTGCTTGGTTTGTGGCACTTGGGAAGCAGAACAGAGGGCCAGTGTCCCAGAGGCTACACCTCCACGGCTCATCCAGATGCACTGAGGATCGTGCTTTGCTCCTCTGCAGGACATTTCCAGTAGTTGACATCAGTATTACTAGTCACAAGCCCTATGCATCCAGGCACTAGAAATGTGTAATGTTCGCTTTGTGATGGCTGTTTATACCCAGAAACAAGACCTCTTGAGGCTGAAAGGACAGGAGTCATTGTTTTATATTTCTCTCGATTTTCTGGAAGTCACAGGAAGTAGCATCCTCTGTGCTCTTCCGCACAGGTCCATTAAATGCCCCAAGGGGAGACAGCATATGGGAGGAGCATAGCTCACCCCTGGGACAGTGGTGCTTTCTGGGGATAAACTCATCTTAGTGTCCACTGTGAGCGTTTTGTACATTGTGGTGTGGGACCCATGGTGGCTCTGGTACTCTTGCCTACTGAAGCTGTGTTTATGGACCAGGAAAGGACCAGCTTCTGGGTGATAAGTGCCAAGTGACACATGGGATGGCTGTTGTGCCAGAGCTAGGATGCCACTTCAGTCATCTCCCCTAGCTGATATCCATTATCTCAAAACAATAAAGGCTACTCCTTTGCCCCCAATTCATCCTGCAGTTAGGGTTCCATGTGTATTCACATTTTAGTATAAATAAGATAACTGTATCTGTCTTTGTTCTTTTTTTCTTTAAAATATCTATCTCCTCCTCTGTGTAGGAGGGTTTGTGTGTGTGTGTGTGTGTGTGTGTGTGTG
>NDGM011001733.1:0-14374 GCA_002564305.1 Octomys mimax
TCATATAAAATAAATTTACAATAGTTAAGCTTGTATCTCATTTGTTTCACTTATACACTCAAGTTGTATATATTTACCTATGATTTCCTCGTTTATCTTTCCTTATAATAGATAATAGGTCAATATTAACACTTAGTTATCACTGACTGACCAAGTCCATAATTTCCCAAATGAGTGTATAGCTAAGGCTTAAGTAAAAGAAACAAGTAGTATGATTTTAGGGCCCCAGCAAGATCAAAACCCTCTAACAGAATGCGAGGTTCTCTAGGGGCTGAGATGAAGAACCTCTCTGGGCAGCCTGTATTTGTTTAGTTGTCAAACAAAGGAGGAGGATACTGAGGAAAGCTTGGGAATCTGAGCAGGACTTTGGGAGTCAGTTCAAAGACTTTTCCAAGTAATACATTGTGTTAATATAGGAGAACTATTTCCAGAAAGACCTTCACAGAAGGAGTGAGATGCCTGAAGCTACAGTCTTTATCTAGTTGAGGTTGGAGCCAGGTGTTCTCAGCTGTGGCCTTCTCTTATTCTTTGAGGTGCGTAGGCATCACAAGCCACCAGGGACTCACGAGATTCACTTACTATGAGTGTACTGCCCATCTCCAGACAAAGGGCCTGGGACCGACTCACAAGTAAACATTGAAAGCCAATTGGTTATTTTTAAATCCTGCTCACAGCTGTTTCATAGTTGTCTCCATCAAACAGAATAGTACTCTATTGTGTATAAATAAATGTTTTCCTTATATAGGCATCTATTGACATATACACTAGTTCCAAGGTGTAGCTATTATGGATTGTCCTGCATCAAACATAGGTATGCAATATATCCCTATAATATGATAATTTTAATTCTTGGGAAGATAGCTAGAAGGGGGATAGCTGAGTGAAATGGAATTTCTGGTTTTAGTTTTTTGAAGAATCTCCACACTGATGTCCATAGTGATTGTACCAGTTTACATTCCTGCCAACTATGAGAGCCCTCACAGCCTCTCCAGCATTTATTATATTACATTTTTTGATGATCGCCATTTTTTTTAAGGTAAGATGGTACCTCAAAGTAGCTTAAGTTGCATTTCTCTAATGGCTAACAATGCTGAACATTTTTTTATATATTTGTTGGTCCTTTGTACTTCTGAGAAGTGCCTATTCATTTTAGTTGCCCATATTTTGATTGGTTGTCTAAAGAAAAGACAGCCTCTGTAATAAATGGTGCTTGGAAAATTTGATATCCACATGCAGAAGATTAAGTCTAGATCCATATCGCCCACGATGTACTAACCTAAAAATGGATCAAAAAATCTAAATATTAAAACGAATATTAATCTGTTAGAAGATAAACTAGGTACAACTCTTGAAGACAGGCATAAGCAAGGATTTGCTGTGCCCCTGTAGCTCAAGAAATAATCCTGAGAATTAACAAATGGGATGCTTCTGCACAGCAGAGGAAACAACCAGCAGAGTAAAGAGACAGCCTAGTGAATAGGAAAGACTTTTACCAGCTATTCATCAAGAGAGGACTAGCATCTAGAAAATAGAGCTTAAAAACATTGGATTCTTTAATTCTTACATAAGTTATACTTCAATACAAATTTTGAATTCATCTGTATTTTTTGTTTTTTTATGTATTTAGTACAGAGTCCATAGGGTCCCACTACACAGATTGGAATCATAGTGATCCTCCTGTTTTCAGCCTCCCAAGCACTGGGATTATAAGTGCACACCTCCACGCCCAGTCTTATCTGTATTTCTTAGAGATATATTAGTGTGATCTTGATAATAGATAAATATTAGCACATTTATTTATTTGTTTGTTTTGCTGGCAGAAAGGATTTTATCTAAATCTTTTTTAAACCAACTGTATATTCAATTTGCTATTTTCCTTGTGTTGTTACTTTCGTGGTAAACCTAACTTGTTTTTCTTCATGGTTTTGTTGCCCAAGTATATGCCTCTACACAAATTAGTTTAGTATGCCATTTAAAAATTTTAAATTCAGTTGTCTAAGTGTCTGCCTAGCAAGTGCAAGGACCCGGATTCAGTCCCCAGTACCACATGCTATGCTGGCCCCGGAACCCTGGGTGCGCCATGCCAGCCACTGAAACAGGACCCGGTGGTGCATGCCTGTAATCCCATAGCTGGGCAGGTTGAGACAGGAGAATCACTATGAGTCTGAGCTGTGTAGTGAGACCCTGTACCAAATAAATAATTAAAAAATTAAGTTCAGATATTTTTTTTTCCAGATACATCTTTTAAGTGTCTCTATATGGGGTGTTCTCTTCCACTTTCTTTTGTTCCCAGGTTGAGGAAACCTGGAGTTTATTGATCTTATCCTTGCAATACGGTTTAACATGCCTTGATCAGGTTCCAGTAGGAGGGGATATGGGTTTCCTAAGCAGTGTTTTTCTTTTATCAGAAGCTGATGTCTGGTACCAGTTGTTAGTGCTCAGGATCTTTCTTGGTCCAAATGGTGATATTTATAAATTGTGATACTCCAATTTAATTATTCCTCTTTAATTATAGTGGCTGGAATATTTCTATTTGTGTGTATGCTTTGTTTTGTTACTTTTTTTTTTTTTTAGACAAGGTTTCACCATGTAGTTCAGGCTGCCTTGAACTCCTTGTGAGCCCAGGCTGTTCTTAAACTTGAACTTGCAACAGTCTTCCTGCCTCAGCCTCCCAAGTGCTGGGATTACAGGGTGTGCACCACCATGCCCAGCCAACTGTAATACTTCTAAAAAAAAATCTATATACTAATTGATTATCCAGTGCTGTGTTCATATAAGGGCAGGATAAATGCTTTATTTTTTCTCATACTATATTTGCCAGCTTTCAGAATAGTTTTTTATTTTTTAAGGATTGCTAGTTTGGTTGGAGAAGGGTATCAGTTTTGTATGCATACAACTTTAAAAAATCTATTTGATATGTTTAGTCCCTCAAACATTTTATTGATGTTTATAATATGACACCTTCGGTTAATGGGATTCTATTCAGATGACTGTGGTCTTTTGACTTAGCCTTGGGAGTGGTGATAGCTTGCTTGCTAGCTGATATAACAGGGTGTTCCAGACCTACTATATTTGATTTCTGTGCTTGGAATGCAGTTAACTGTATCATATAAGTATGTGTTCCTTTTTTTTTTTTTTTTTTAAGCTTGGGACCTTGCACTTGGCAGGCAGGCATTTATGCTGCTGAGCTGTATCTCCAGCCCAAGTGTTTCTTTAGAATAGATTCTTAGCATTGGATTTTCTAGGTCACATAGTCTATACATTGACATTTTTATTGAAGTACCAAACTGCTTTATTTAAAAATTTTTACTGCACACGTTTATAGTATCTCTAGTTGTATAGTGTTTTGTTTTTATTAGTACATGTTTGCAGTGCATAATGAATACGTTCATTGTGGGGAGTAGTACAAATATATATTGCTTCTTAATAGCTGTTTTCTTTTATAATTTTAGAAAATATTGAATATTGTTTTATTTGAATTTTTATTAGGTTCATGCTTGATAAGTAAAATATTAAATGGTACTTCTTGATTATTTATGAAATTCTACATATTTCATATCCTTAGTAGTAATTTATTATTTTATATAGATTATCCAGTTTAGAATTTGTAATGGAACATTTAATTCATTTGTTAATGCTAATAGATTCTGGATATTAATCCTTTGTTACATATATTGGAAATATAGTCTTTTGAGTATTATTTACTGCTTATTGAAGTCTTAACATTTAGATAGGGTCAAATCTATACATTCTGTATTTTCATTCCTGGTGAGAAATATCTTCCCCAAGCTGAAGATTATAAAAGTGTTCTCCTTTATTTCTGTTCTGTTTTTCCCAAATAAGTAGCCCACTTCTCATTACCATACATAGAAAAGCTCATCTTTCCCCCATGAAATGAATTCACTAGCTTGCTGTCTTGGTTCCTTTTCTCTCCTTTCTGAAGCAGAGTACCTATATTTAGCTCAGTTTGTGGAGGTTTTGGTCTATAATACTATGGCTCCAAGGCACTGTGACATGGCACAGGGGCAACAGTTCAGGGTAGCAAGAAGACAGCAAAAGCAGTGGGGGGGGGGCTTTTTTCTATATATCTGTATATCTATATCTATCATCTATATAAATATTTCTGTTTGTTTTCTTGAGACAGGTTCTTACTCTTCAGTTCAGGCTGGCCTTGAGCTCAGTTTGTAGCCCAGGCTGGTCTCGTACTTGCAAGGATTGTCCTGCCTCATCTTCCCAGACTGTTGGGATTACAGGCATGTGCCACCATCTTCAGCTCTTTCCTTATGTTGTAAACAAGCTACATAATTTTTTTTTAAAAGATAAGGTTTTATTGTACAGTTCTGACTGGCCTTGAACTCACTTTGTAGCCCAGGCTAGCCTTCAACTCAGTGATCTTCTTGCCTCAGCCTCTCGAGTGCTGGAATTAACAGGTGTGCACTACCATACTCATTCATATATAATTCTTTTTTTTTTCATATCACTGATGTTTTTTATTTTATTTTTAAAAAGTACAAATTTGAATTAGAACAAAAAATTACAAGTGATACAGAATTTCAATTAACAAAGTAAGATGAATTTCACAGTATTTGTTGAAATACAAAGTGTTGTCTTTGAAATAGTTATTCATATTACCAGATACATGTGTGCAAAATTGGAAGAAAGAAAAAATGAAAGAAATATATAAGAAATTAAGAAAAGCACAATCAATGAATGACAAAACAAATAAAGTCAAAATAGATAAAGTGTTATCTGCTCCCTTCCATAGATGAGCAGAAATGCACATTGCAGTTGTCTAGTCCATTGTGCGTACATACATAGATAAATCCCTTTACCCCACTCCCTCTCCTGTCCTTCTCCTCAACTCAGTAGCTCTTTATTTTTTAAGTAAGTTCTTTCCTTTTTCTGAGTATTTGTTGTACCCTTCAGATTCCATTTTTCTCTTTCAGGTTCTCATACTAAAGAGACAGCATGATGTTTGCACATGCGGGTTTGACTTATTTCACTTCATAGTATGTTTTCTTGTATTGTTTATCAACAAAAGACTCAAATTTATCCTGTTTTATAGCTGAATAATACTCCATTGTGAAAAATACCACATCTGCTTTGTCCATTCAATATATAATTCTTAGCTTCAAGAATTGATTCTGTTAGGTCTGGGGCCATAATTCAGTGATTGACACTTCCTAGAATATATGGCTTGATCCTAGGCTTGATCCTGAGCACCACCTGGGGGAAGGAGGAGGAATATCTATATCTATGTCTGTCTAGATAGACGATAAAATCCAAACCTATTCCAGGTGAGAACAAAGTACATATGTTGAATTCTATGTTTACTCAGCTTCAACGGCTACCAGAGCCAGTTTTGTTTCGATTACACTAGGAATCAGCAGACATTTTGTAAAGGGATAGATGGAAGTATTTTAGGATTTGCAGCCCTAAAAATTGAGGCAAAATTGATGTTATGTAAGTGTTTATAAAATGACATAAGGTTGTATCAGTTTATTGGACAAATTCAAGATGTACTGATAATGGAGAAAGGGACATAAAAGAATGGAGACATGTCCCCACTTCCCATGATGTGTGTGATCATTATGTACTGCAGACAGGGACTGGTCAAATAGCAATATGAAAGTACAAATTTTAAAAATACAGATATGAAGAGCAATGAAATTCTTTGCTGGAGTTGATAATACTTTGCTTAACTGGGATTTACAATTACTGTTTGCTGCCATCAAAATTTGGGGCAGATGTTCCTGTGGTACTGCTGGTAAGAAAGAAGACTGTTCGTCTTTGTCTTTGAAAATGTCTCTTCATACACCTGGGTACCACCAAATGCTCATCACCACTTAACAGCAGTTAAGTTAACAGTTTATATAATAGTAGCCTTTATTTGTAAAGAAAGCCTTTAGATTTATGGGGGAGGGAAGAGCATATCGTAGAAGAAAACTGCCTTTTCCCTTATCTAGTTACCTTTCTTAATGTCTTACAAATGTATTAGCACACTCATGTTGGATTTATTATTAGTAATTAAAGTCTACCATGTGTTCAGGTCTCTTAGCTTTTTCCTAATGTCTTTTTCTGTTCCAGGGTATCATACCATGTTACATTTTGTTATTGTGTCTTAGGCTTTCCTCAGCTGTGACAGTTTCTCATACTTTTATTGTTTTTGGTGACTTTGACAGTTTTGGCACACGGCATGCAGTGCTGGGGATTGATCCTGGGTCCTTGCACTTGACTTTGACAGTTTTGAGGAGTACTTATCAGGTAGATTATAGGACGTTGATGTTCCTCTATGTTTTATTAGACTAGGTTCATTGCTTTTCTTTTCGAGAGAAAGCACGTAAAGCGCCACTTCAGTGATATATTAAGGATACCTGCTATATTTATAACTGTTGATACTAACCTTGAGCATGTGCTTTTGAGCACATATATGATGTAAAGAAGGCATTTGAAGCATCTTTTTAAATGTCTTTCTTGATCTTAGCTATTTAATAAGGTAGTTAAACTATAGCTTAAGCACTAGAGTTGAAAATTAAGTAGACTTTTTCAATTACAAAGGCTGAGTGAGTTTTCTAATAGGAGTTTTCGTTTGCACTTATATTTGATATGGAAATTCTGCCTTACTGGATACTAGTGTGAACCCAGAAAATATATCCACTGCAAATTTGTGTAGGAGTGGAGATGAGACTTTTTGTTTGTAAGTTGTTTATAAAGCAGCTGACATCATCAAAGTGAGTGGCCATAAGTTTTACATATAAGCAATGTTTTGCCTTCTAATTTTAGGTGATAAGAAGCATTATCAAGTTTATAGGAAAAGCTAATTTCCAAAGCTTTTCAGTGTTTGATAAAGTGGTTGAGAGTTCTTCCTCAGACAAATTTCAGTCTCAGCTCAGAGCTTGAATAATTACAATAAAGTTTTATCTGCTGCTGAGCCATTAAACTGCTGTGTGGTGAAGTGAGTCCGGTTATTCAACTCCTATTTCTAACAAAAATCAACAAAATTGATAACTATGGTTAAGTTTATAGCATGTAATACCTTTGACATTACTTGTTTTTTTAAGGTGAGAACTTTAAAGTATTTCCCGTAGAGTGCCTTTTGATAAGTGTTAGGGTGAATAACCAAAGACCTTAAACATCTTATATTTTCATAAGCTTTGCAAATATTACAAATTAAACCCTTTTCTGCTCATTTTACTGCATGAGAAATGATAGTGCATGGTAATTTAGATTTGTCCTTCTTGAATGTAATTGAATACCTTTTGTTTGAATATATCTTCTATGAAAACTTCATATGAGTCTCTTCATTTTTCCTTCCCTCTGGGATGTCTGTCACTTTCAAACAAACTGGCAATAGGAGTTCCAGTTGTTCAATTAGATATGAATCCTTCTCTGGTGTCTGTGCCGCAACTGTTCTCCCCGGCAGGGCCTTTCTCCTGGGCAGGGAAGGGCCTTCTCACCACAGAGGCCAGCAGTAGATGAGACCCTTCTCCTCCAGTTGGTGTAGGCTGCAGCTCTGAGACAGCACCAATGTGGTCAGTTGCTTTCCTGGCAGAGCAGAGTCAGGCAAGCTCTCACTGTATCTCTAATGCTATAGTGGAAACCTACTCTTGTGAACCCTGAGCATGCAGGTTCAGGGTCTCACTACGCACATTTGAGAGAACATCTCCTGCAGAACCCGGCAGTCCTTCAGGACCCGATGACATTAATACAGATATATGCCTCGACTATATTGTACAGGCACAGACAGTAGAGGAAGGAATGTGCAGGACCCCGAGGAGCAGAGATACCTGCCCTGAGCGCCTAGTCTTTGGGGTCTCTGCAGTCTCCTCTGGCAACTGCTGGCCCCATCCCCCTCAGCCTCACCTTTCAAAAGTACCTGCTCTCAGTAGTAGCAGCAGTCTTATTTCTCTCATGCTTCTTTTCCTTTTGTATTAGATGTCTCCCAATACATAATAAATCCACTCATTATTTCTTTTAATCTTTCAGAGTGTTCAAAGTAAGTTTCTTTACTCGCTTTCCTAGCAGTGTCATCCATTTTCCAGTTAGTGGTCATGTACTTAATTCTTGGGGTTCAGGATATCAACTTACTGCTTAGTTAGTGCCATTTTTGTTACCTTTTGTACATGTTGACTTTACATATTTATAGTTGTCCTCAATTTGTGTTATGTAGCATTTCCTTGAGTATTTTGTTTTTTGAAATGCTTTGCTGTTTGCATCGCTTGTTTCTGGGGTGGAGAGGTCCTGTGCTAGATGCACAGATCCTTTCTGGTGAGTGGAGTTTCAGTCTTTTCAGGAGTTCTGGAGCAGCCCATTCCACTGCTCATACTCACGGTGCCACTGACAGTGCCACTGGCTGTTTAGGGAGGGAAGAGCGAGTAGGTGCTGTGTATTTGTGCCCATGGCACCGGGACCATGCTGGTAGCGAGTGAACGTGTACCTTTTACCTGTTTCTGGATGCTTCCATCTCCTCACCCCTTTCTGTGAGGGGTGTGTGAATAGTGTGTTTAGTTATCAAAACATGATGTTTTTAAACTATAATGAATTCTTCTCGTTTGTACTTTTTAATGTTCTGATTTCCATTCTGTTTCTCTTTTGAGATATTTGTATTTAAATAGTTTTCTGTACAGTATTAGATTTTTCCCAAAGAGAAGAACATTGATTTTTGCATGTTTTATAAAAACTTTTTTTATCTCTTCCCTGTTTGCCATTGAATGTGACCAAGTGTAAAATAAAGGATATCATAAGTTTTAACTCAACTTAATTTTAGTTATAAAACGGCTTATTTTTTCACTGGCTAAAAAGGGTTTTTGTTTCCTTTATAATTTTTTTTAATTGGTTTTTCTTTCCTTTTGTTTTCCAGCTCTTCTGTGCCTTCCAGGATGACAGGTATCTGTACATGGTCATGGAATACATGCCCGGTGGGGACCTTGTAAACCTGATGAGCAACTACGATGTGCCCGAGAAGTGGGCCAAGTTCTATACTGCGGAAGTAGTTCTGGCTCTAGATGTGATTCACTCCATGGGCTTGATCCACAGGGATGTAAAGCCCGATAACATGCTGTTGGACAGGCATGGGCACCTGAAGCTGGCAGACTTTGGCACCTGCATGAAGATGGATGAGGTAAGGAGGTCTAGGAGAGTGCGGAGTAGGTGCTGCCTCAAACCAGGACCTCATAAAGTGGGTAAAGAGTCATTGAGGGTGTCTAATTATAAGCCAGATTCAAACATTTCTTTTGCCAGTCATACATTTAAGTATATAATATTGGTAGATTTGCTGCATGCAAGAGAAAGGAAGAGTAATAACTTAGTTATCTTCTTTGTGTTATGTCATAAATATTTGATATAAATCAAAGTGATTCGTGTAAATGTTTAATGATTGTTACGGCTTTGTCTACGTATACCCTCCTCACCCCCTGCCTCCCCAAAGCATAATGAACTGATAGGTGGGGCTTTTCAGAGGTGACTTTTATCTATAGTGTTAAGAGTGTGTAATCACTAAATCAGTCCACCCATCTGTGTGGCATAGTTCTGGGTGTGGATAATGGCAAGGCCGACCCTGGGTGGGAGCGCCACCCACACTAAGGACATGAAGCCTGGATAGAATATAAGGGACAGAAAGAGGGCTGCTGCTGTACAGCTTGTCACTTGCTGTTGCTTTGCTGATTTGCTGCTTCTGCCTACCATAAGCTGCTTCTCCTGTACCTGCCTTGGAGCCAACCAACTATAGACAGACTGGGAGCCAAATAAACCTTTCTTCCTTTACCTTTAAGTGTTGAGTGTTTTCTCTCAGCAACAAAAGAAGTACAATGATGATTTAGGTATAGGATTAGGGCACAGAATCTAAATCCAGGTACATAGATTGTCTACAGTTATTGGAATTTTTGTATTTTTAACTAAAGAGTTAAGGTAAAATAGGGAAGAAATGTGCCACTGCCTCCCTCCTCCCATCTTGTGTCAACCACAGAGCATACAGTGGAAGTCATCACTTATTGTGATGATTTACTCGTTTAATAACTCATAGTACTAATAGCTTTAGCAACATTGATCTTATAGCTAATCATCCTGTTGATTTATTCATGCTTTGCCCTTCTCTCCTAATGGGGAGTGATTCTGCTTCCTTTCTTTTATTCTGCTTTTAGATTCTGCAGGCTTTTTTTTTTAGTTTTTATTTTTGTTTTAGGCAAGGGTTTACAGGGTGTTCAAGATCAAACTCATAGTGATCTGCCTGTTTACAGCCTCCCAAGAGCTGGGATTAAAGGCATGCGCCACCACGCCCAGTCTCAATTGCTGTTTCAGTGTGCCCCAGGGGCAGGGACGGCATAGCAGGCCCGGACATTGAACCCCAGGCCCTTGCACCTGCTTGCAGGTAGGTGCTTTAATCCACTGAGCTATTCGGCTGGCCCTTTTGCAAGACAATTTTAAAAGGTTGGTATGCAGTCTGTTACTATGTCTGGCAGCTGATACCCAGTGTTCAGCAGGTAATTTTGATTTTTCCTGAAACTCCCTTTTTTGGTGTTTACTATAATACAGTATGAAATGATTAACAGTGGACATTATCTGTAGTCATAGTAAAGTTAGAAATAACTCTCTGATAGAATGATAAACTTCTGTAATCTACGATGTTTATGTGCTGCATTCTCATGTGCATATTCTGGAGACAGCTTTGCACAGTGGTGGGCACTGAGGCAGTACATGCATGCTGGGCTGAACCCTTTGGGCTGTGCGTTTATGAAACCAGCAGTGGCGGGGCTACACCACTAAGAACTGCAGAGCGTGAGGACCGAGTCTCAAGGGAATGCAAGCGGCTGCTTTGCGTTTCTAGAGAGGGCTAAAAAGCCCCCTTGAGGTGGCAGTCATGCTGTGGCGCTGACCGCTTGTGGTTATTAAGAACTTCATTTGCAGGTTTTCTTTTTTGCCCTCACAGGCAGTAACTTTTTTAATGTATTTAGTACAAGGTCTGTAGGGTCTCACTACACCAATCAGACTAGTGAGGCTCCTGTTTTTCAGCCTCACAAGTGCTGTGATTACAGGCACGTGCCACCATACCCAGTCTCAGTCGCTGGCACAGCATGCCAGGGATCGAACCCCTGGTCCCTGTGTCTGCCTAAGCAGCTCCTTTAATCCACTCAGCTGTCTGGCCGGCCCACAGGCAGTAATTTGAACTGTTTCTGAAGCCAACTCCAACATTTATGATTGACCAATTTTTCACTCTCAGTAAACTCTTGTTTCTTGATATTTCTTCACAGGTAAAACACCAGCAAGTAGACCTTTCCTCTGAAACAAATGTTTTCACATAACTTTGAGGAACGTTTCGAAAGTGCAGACCTGATTATCTTTCCGTGTAGACAAAACCCTCAGTAGGCTTCTTTGGCTTGTCTTGAGGGGCCGCTCACACAGGACCTGCTACAGCTCTTACTTTGCTCCCATCATTTAACAGTGTGTACAGTTAGGGTCAGAAGTCACCGTGGAGTGCACTCAGTGCTGGCGGTCCTCACAGTCCTGGCCCTTGTAGGTGCTGTAAGAAGTCACTCCTTCCTGCTTTTGTGCTGTTTTTCCCCCTGAGCTGTCAGTACCCTTATTCCTTTAACTTGTCCATTCTTCACAGGCCTAACTTTATATGGTTCCTTTGTCTTGCCCATTCCTTCTTCAGAATCTTTGAATGCTAGATAAGTTTTTGTTTGGTGGTTATTTGTTTGTGCACATGCACATGTGCAGTAGGAATTTAGCTGATCCATGTTTTATTAAAGTCTTATTTCTATGGATCCAGGTGAAATTAAAAGTGTCTTTACTCCAATTACCCTTTTAATGTTCCCTACCAAATAAAATATAGGATATATTTTATATAAAATAGAGGAATATCTTGTTGTGTAAAATATAGGATATCTTGTTGTGGGTGAGGGAGTGACCTTGGTGGGGGGGTCATTGCTCAGCACCAGCAAAAAATACTCTTCCCTGCTTTGTGAAGTCGTATGTAGCAGTGCACAAAAAGTGTTACTCCCATAGTTTGTTCACTTCCCATTATTTATTTCCACACTAAAATTACTTCTATTGGGAAAACAAAGTTATTGAGTCTTGTCTGCCAATTTGAGGATGAGAAAATACTTTTAAAATTGATTTCCCATATTTAAGAAGTTATTAATAACACCTAAGTAAACACGTTTACATAAATCATGTTTACAGAACCAATTGAACTTCCTTTTCCAAAGGGAATAATGCTTATCGATTTGTTATTTTTAATAGCATCCTTAGGACAAATGTGGGCAACACAGTCTCTGCAGGATAGGTAGAGGTGCTAAGGGACATTGCTGTTCATCTGTGGAGGCTTTGGGTGAGAGGGATGGAGCTAGAGTGAAGGTGTGTGTTTGGCTCTGTGTGGTAGCAGTGATGCTGCTTGGCAACACCCACATCCCTTGCACAGTTCTTGGCTTTGCCACACCAGCTTTTAGTTATTTTATTACCCTCTAAACACAGATTAGGGATATACCATTTTGCCATGCATAATGACATTGAATCTGTATGTTTCTACCTATGTAGTGCAGAAGTATAACTTTTAAAATTTTGAGACTCTTTCAATTCCAACCTTAATCTCTTTCCTTGTTTTTCTGAGAAGCTTTTTTTTTTTTTTTTTTTTTGGCTGGCTCAAGCTGCCGTTAGGGCATGGGTCTGGTGTGGGATGTGGAGCTGAGGATTGTACTGCGGTCCCCTGCGCCTGACTGCGTTTGCCCATGCAGGCACTTAAACAGCTGAGCTAACTGACAAACCTCTTGTGTTGTTTTTCTGAATAAAAGAACCATTTATTTATACACCCTCCAAACCCTAGAGCTGTTAGCTGTCTCAATCACTTTAATTTCTTTGGGAATATTTGGGGCTTCTTTTCCTTTCCCCAGGTAGGTGCTTTGAGTCCATGTTTTGTACTTTTTACAACTACTTTATAAGTAGAGGATGAGAACAGAATCCTGAAAGTTGTTGCCTTTTCCTTCTTTGGCTGATGAAGCTCCTGTGTTTTAAGCTCATCCCTGATCCCCCACAATTCAACATGTTGATGCACTTCACACAGTGTTCATCCCTTCCCCATTGCCGAAGTGGTCACTGTGCTGCTAATGGGAAGTGGGTGAGTTGTGTCACCCATGCATTTCTACACTGCCCCACATTGTTTCTCTGCTGCTTCTCCAGACAGGCATGGTGCACTGTGATACAGCAGTTGGAACTCCGGACTACATATCGCCCGAGGTTCTGAAATCACAAGGGGGCGATGGTTATTATGGGCGAGAGTGTGACTGGTGGTCTGTAGGGGTTTTCCTTTTTGAAATGCTAGTGGGTAAGTAAAGATTTTAACTCTTTTTTCAAAATCCTTTTCATGACACTTTTGTTGAGTCAAGAATATGAGACTATACAGAAATCACCTGAGTTGAAGGGAAAACTGGAATTTCTAGAAATGTTGAGTCAGTATTACCGACATTGATTTGGCCATGACTGAATAGAATGTGAAAAGCTTGTCATGTAAGGACGATGTCCTCATCAGACATTTCAAAGTAAGGAAATACTAACAAGAGCAAGTGTACAGCTTCAGGGGCCTCCACGCTCAGATTTCTTGATACTTACATTTGTTAGACATTTTTAAATATAAAGCTGTGCCAGGCATGGTGGTGCAGGCCTATAATCCCAGCACTCACAAAGGCTGAGGCAGAAGAATCATTGCGAGTTTGAGACTAACCTGGGCTACAAAGGGAGTTCAAGCCCAGCCTGAACTGCATAGTGAGACCCTGTCTCAAAGATAGATAGATAGATAGATAGATAGCTATTAATATCTGTTCCAGTAGTGATAACTAAGTTTTCTTCAGCATATATTTTTGTGATGTTACTGATTTTGCAAACTGTTCTTTTACTTACTGCCTGTATATATTTTAGGATTGTAATTCCAATGAACTAAATCATGCATATAATTGTTGACTGTTTCATTATCAAGATAAACGTGTTCTTATTATATTTCAGTTTTAGAAAACGTAAGCAAATTTAATACATTTGAAATTCTAACCAATATTAAGAATTTTAGAACTTTTCTTTACAGCATAGATTTCATTCCCACAATTTCACATCCCTAAAAATACGAGGGTAACCAAAAAAAAAATGTCTGTCAAAAAAGCATCTTTTGGGTAAAGAAGCCAGTGTCCGAATTACCTGGCTAGGGGTAGAGGGACATATGCCTGGACATATTTCCTAAGGCAAGTATGACAAGACTGATATATACAGTGACTTTAGAGTTGAGATTTTTGGCATTACAGAATTTATTTCCTAAAAAGCTGACCCTTAAGAAAGTGTAAAATCTGTATGATAATGGAATATGGCCATTGCTAAAAAGTCAGAAAGGGCTGGT
>NDGM011001739.1:0-12514 GCA_002564305.1 Octomys mimax
GAATGAAAGCTAGAGACAGGAAAAGGAATATTGTGGAACTGTCCTGCTTCAAGGTTGTACATGTTTATTTTTGGAATCTTTATTTTGTCAATTTTCTTATTTTCTTAGTTACTTTGTTTTTCATCTCTGAGGCTAAATATCTGACACTCAAAGATATTTGAGTAATATATAAGTGATTAGATTGTGGGGATGTAGGACTCATGAGTGGACTGACAGACAAATGGTCTGCAGCTGAATGTGATATGGGGAGGTAAAGTCTGGTGGGAGAAGGTGATCACTGAGGTGTGCAAGAGTGTTTCTCTCCCACCTCCCTTAATCCCTTTCTGCTTCCTGCTGCCCTGCCATGGACTGTTTCTTCTTCACCATTCCCCCTTGCCATGCTGGCTTGCCGTGGAGACAGCCAACTATGGACTGAGATCTACGAAATACAAGCCAAATAAGCCTTTTAAAATTAACACAGTGTTGGACATTGTGTCTCAGCAACAAGGAGGAAACTAAGACACCTGCTCCAGGTACGGTGTGTTCTACATTGAGGTGCAGACTAGCTAGTGTCCTTCTCCTTCTCTTTCTCTTCACCATCATCATTTTACCACCATGATTCTTATAGGCTCACTTCCATAAGATACATGTTAAGAGAAGTTAACTAGAGATTCACATACAAAATGCCTTGTCTAAATTCTTTGTGAATTTAGATTGTTCCCAAAATTCATAAGGTAGTACTTACTATAGGTTTATTATTATTGTTAGGAAAAAAATCTAAAGGTTTTCCCTTAACATTTGTGAATCAAGATATTACGTTTTCAGATATTAGATGGAAAGTACCAAGTGTCCACAATATACGAGGCCCTTTGTTCAAAATATGGTATAAAGTGAAACTTTTTACCTTAATACAATCCATATTTAGAAAAAAATTAAGAAACTTCCATGTTAATTAGAATTATAACTGTGCTTTCTTGAGCTAGAGTATTTGTCTTCTCTGCTTTCACTCTTTAATAGGTTTAAAATAATGCATTTGGTGAAGGAAAACATGACATTTCCTAACATGTTCATTTCTTTAACTTTATTTTGAACATTAGTAATAGGTATATAGTTTGAAATAATATATGTTTTCATCCTCCTTTTAGATTCCTTTGAGAATTATCTTGCTCATCCATCTTCTATATTATGTATTTTATCTCTAAATATCATTATACCAAAACATGAGGCAAAAGATTCTAGCCACTTTGCTTCTTCCAGAAATACATGCATGATGACACTCTATCAGTGCATTAGGATCCCATCGTCTTTTGTGTTTGTAGGATAGAAAGCATTTGGATGTCCAACATCTCTGACTTTACATAATATGCAAATAATATGTAAGTCCATTTTGTTGCTTTTATTTTCAACGCTTGGGATGCAACACGGAGCCCCAAGCGCTCTGCCGCTGAGCTATGCCTCCTGGCTGGTAGATAAGCAGATCTGAGCAACATTTGGTGAAATTCAAATTAAATGAGCTTTTAAAATTGTGATTTAACCTTAAAAGGCAAAATATTTATATGTTCTGAAGAGAAACCAGAGCATAATGAGCTAATCTTAAAAGAATAAGATCTTGAAAACAGTAAGATCCCATCGTGACAAACGACCCCATCATTCGCCAGCACACGGCTACTCTTCAGCCACTAGCTGCAAACCACCAATGATCTTCTTCTGTGCATATGAGTGAATCTAGTCCAGTTATTTCACGAAACTATTTAGTTCTTTTCACTTTAATAATTTCTGGTTCTCCCCTTCACATATAGAGACAAAAGAATTCAACAACAGTGAAATCAAAGTTCTGTGTATGGAGACCGGCTCTATCCACCCCTTCCCAGGGGAGCAGGATGTGGTAGAATCACCAGGCCAGCAGCAGGAGGCAGCGAGCTGGTTGGTGCTGCCTTCCTCCAGTTCGTTTCTTATTCTCCGAGCAGGGAGCGTGGGCTTCTGCATGCAGCTGCTTGCTTTCAAGACAAGCTTGCAAGGAAGACTCAACATGTGAGCATTAAGTATCTGCTCAGCCACATTATTTCTGTCTGTTTGGCTACAAGTCACATAGCCTAGGTCATATTCCCTTGATGGGATGCATTGCAAAGGGAACTTCCTTCAAGCATTCGAATAGTTTGAGGTTACTCTCAGAATCCACCACCAACTCTTATCCTGGTCGGTCCTAAGCAAGCAGAAATCCCTCAGAAGAGTGAGATTTGATCAAAGAATTCTCCACAAACTATTATGTAAGTTAGCTTCTAGACTAAATAGAGTGTGTACTTGGGCTCTAGCCTGAGCCCTCTGGGGAATACTTGTCTTCTGTTTTATAAAGGTTTTGCTCCTAGTATTTGGATTCACAATTAAATTTATAACTAGCTAAAAGTACCAAATAGTAATCTGTTTCTTCTTTGACTTTTGTATAAAATTTAGCACTATTTATTTAATCAGCATTTGGATATTCAATATCCCTGTCTTTATTAAATATGCAAGTAATACATAAATCCTTTTTTATTGCAAAGTTTTTGTGCCTGCCACTTCTTCTTAATGGGAGAAATATATTTTGAGGGGTGAGCTTTGATAAAGACAAAAATCTTACTTAATACAAGTAGACTAAAATATCCCACCCATATTTTCCAAAATTAGAAACACTCAGAGTTTCCGTGACTGTGGATGCCAAAAAACCAACCATGAGAACCACAGGAATTTTTAAAGTAATGTGACCACATGCCTGATCCAGAGTTTCAGATTTAGTAGCTCAAATTCTCCTTTTCTAAGATGTTTGAAATGCATTTTTCTATAGGAAAGCTTGGATCAAAGTATCTTTCTCATAAGTAGATTGATGGCTACCGAGGATAAACATACTTTAAGAAATATGGGGCTTTTTTTATTAAAAATTTATAATCTTCGGGCCAGCAAGATAGGTCAGCAGTCTAAAGTGCCTGCGTAGGGAAGCTTAGGCAGGTGCAGGGGACTGTGGCTTGATCCCCGACACCAGATGCCATGCCAGCCCTATGCTTAGGGCGTGGTGAGCTGTCCTCCCCTCTGAAAAAAAATTATATCTTTAAAAAAATCGGGTGTCTTAGCCCTACTTTTCACAATGCATGTGTCTAGAATCTGGCCCAGTCAGCATAAGCACACAGCAGGAGATGTCCAGGAGGCCCCCATGAGCCCAGCGTGGGAGAAGAAGCCCTGGTGCTCCACACACTGTCCCCCGGCATACGGAGACACCAATGAGGGCCGGACAGCTCTGGCAAGCGTGAGGCAGCAACCGCAGTGCAGACGCGCATTAGAGAGAATCTGGTGACTCCAGTCTCTTTGCTACAAGCCGGCTGGAGGGCATAGACACCTTCACTTGATCCAAAAGATGGCATTTTTTGCTTTCCAACACAGCTGACTAACTAGAAAAGCTCAAAGGCCAACCACCAGGTAACAGGGATTCTGAAGAAGAGAGAGACAATTGCATCAGATGCAGAAGGTTAAGGTGCACAGTGAGTATTCCGGAGCACACCAAATACCTAGGTCACTGCAAAACGGAAGTGGGCCACCAGAGCCACATCTGCCCCACACTCTGCTCAACAACCTCCTCATCCTGGGAGCCATGCTTCGGGCTGGAGAAAGGAGAGGACGCGTGGAGCCTGACTCCTGGGACAGGCTGCCGGTAGATGCTCCCTAACAGCTGAACAAAACAACTGGCATGGGTGGGGGGCAGGCTCTGTGGTCAGGGTGCCAGGGAGTTGTGGAACAGAATGAGACCAAGAGAAAGCCAGCAACATAAAAGGGCAGTCCAGGGTCGGAGGCCCTGCAGCATGCTCCACACTGCCCAGTACCTGCACATTAAGCCCTGCTGCTATAAGCATTCAGACACTGAGGTCTGGGAACTGAGGCAGCTCCAAGCTCCATGATGAGGCCCTGAGGATCACAGAGGTCAGGAGACTCAACAGAGCCTGACCCGATGGGCACTTTCCTGTTCCTTCCACAAGTGCCACAGCCATCGGAGAGAGTCCAAAATCTCGCCTACTTCCCACTGACCCAGGAGGACAACTGAGGCCAGAGGGCTGAGCCAAGCTCTGCAAGGTGCACAGTAGCTGGGGCCAGGGATGGCAACAGTGAAGAGTCCCCTGGGCATGCAAGAACCAGGGCCAGCCACCTCTCCTTGCCAAATCCATTGATGTGGTCAGATATTGGAGGGACAGACAGATGTGTGCAGCTGGCCACACTAAAGCACAGCCTTCAGCTGGGAGCTGGGTAGAGAGGCACTGACAGCCCTCAGTGCTCCCAGTTAGAGTTCTGCAGTCCACAAAGGGCACACTGGCCTGGTTCCCAACCTGGTCAGCGCAGAACTGCAGCAAGGCACTGAGGCGGCCACGCTGGGTGTGCAGCGGTCATGGGTGGGGGAGAGGAGTCATTTCCTTGGCTGCATTCCTGTTCCAGATTCTCTGGGGATTTGTTATTTCTACTTCTTTCTTTAATAACATGAAATTTTATTCTACATTTCTGTTTGAAGTATTTTCTTTCCTTTACTCTTCTGTCTGTGACTTTCCTTTCTTTTTTAAAAATTTTCTTTCTTCCTGATCTTTTTTCTTTGTTCTTTGATTTTCCTGTCCCCTTGTCATTCATTTCTTCTTCTATAACTTTCATATTGTTATGCTCTGTGTCTTTTTGTTCCCCACAGCCTTGTGTAAGTTATGGGGCAGACATCCAGAGGTTGTGATTAAATCACAATCTGGTGCTGGGATTGTGGATGTGAGTGCTGCCTGGATTATAGGTGTAAGTACTACTGGGATTAGGGGTGTGAGTGCTGTACCCAGCCTGGGTGCAGAGCCTGAATGCAGTATGAGGGAGATGGACTTGTTCTCTGTTGCCATTGTTGCCACTATGCCTCCCATTTGCTCTTGCTGTTTGGCTGTTTTCCGCTTCCATGAACTGCTGCCCTCTGCCATGTTCCACCCTGCCTAGGAGCCAGCTGAGTGCAAACTGAAATTTCCACAAACTATGAGCTAAATCAACCTGTCCTTCCTCGATTCTGGGTGTCAGGCATTTGTCCCAGCAATGAGAGAAGAGTGAGACACTTATGATTAGATAGATGACTAGATAGATAGATAGATAGATAGATAGATAGATAGAAAGGCAGAAGTACTGTGTAGGTATACCAGGTGTCTATAACTGTACAGAAAATAACAAGAACAGACCAGTGCTTTCATTTGAGTGGTCTACCATCCATGGCCACATCGGGGTAACTGTTAGAAGGACTGTGTTTAGGGAACTCTAACAGGTAATTACAACTAACTACATCACCAGGGTGCGACAGCCGCACACCTTCCTAAATGTTTAACTTTCTTTCTTTCTCAGCATCCTTCCTTCCACTTTTGAACCCTCTGTGCCAATGCTTTCCTGCAGCTATAAAATCACCACCGCCAAGCTTGAGCTCCAGCTGCTGCACCCACTGTCTGAATTGCTTCTCTCTTGCTGCTGAGACAAAAATACCTGGTGACCAAATTCAGGAAGGAAAGGTGCATTTAGCTCACAGTTTGTGGTGGTTTCAGTCCATAATTGGCTGGCTCTAAAGTAGGGTGGCACATGGCAGAGGGCAGCAGCTCATGGTTGCAGAAGACAAGAAATTCAGCAAGAGCAAAAAGCCGGAGAACAAGTCTCTGCCTTTCTATTGATTGTGTGCAGGCTGCGCACCCTTGGGCGGGAGTAGTGCTCACTCCATCTCAGTGCCCCACCTTACAGGTGATGTTTGCAAAGTGAGGAGCCTGGTCCCTGATAAGTCACTTTGTTAGACTTCTAAACTTCTCAAGTTGATGCAATGCATCAGCCGTTACACCCACTAACATTTCTCTTACCCCCATCCTCTTGCTGACTCACCCTGTTCTCTCTCCATCTCGTCTTCCTCTGAATCTCAGATGAACCATAATTCCTGCATGATATTCTCTCTAAGGGGCACTAATAAAAGAGCAAAACTGTCACAGTAAGTGTTATGTTTGTGAGTGCAGTACGGTTAGATTCGTGGATGCTGTTGGAACCAGTATTAATCTCTCTTTCTAACACTGTAACTGGGTCAACTCAAGTCAAACTGAACAGGGTGAAGCGCTAGAAAGTATCTCTTAATACCACATCACCAAAGAACAACCTACGTAGACAGATCTTTATGCCATCAAGGTCCACTCATTGCATTTGATTTCAATCTTCAGTACACACACACACACGGATTGTAAAAACAAAGCAACAAAATTTCTCCAAAGACTTCTACCTCTCCTGAAACAGATTGAAGGGACACTTGGATGGAAAGGAAATCAAACACAAAATGGCACAGCTGCAAAAAGCAACAACAAAAAAAGTTTCAGCACCAGGGAGATGGCTCAGTAGAGTAAGTGCATCCCTGGCAAGCTCAAGGGTCTGAGTTCAATCCATGGTTCCACCAAAAACAAAACAAAACAAAACAACAACAAAAAAACAGAAAAACAAACAAATACAAAAATATTTCAACAGAAAGCAAAGAAATTTTGTGAGCTCAAAGATCATAAAATACATAAATGAAATTAAGCAACAAACAAATACATTAAAAAAGTATTATAACTTGTGTATTAAATGTTCCCTCAAACTTTCATGTGTTCAGATGTTAGGTGGGGCTTTTCCAGAGGTGGCTGATTCTAGAGTGTGTGGCGCTGGGGTTGATTCATAGTACAATGTTACTATTGAGGGCGCCAGGATTCAGGATGTGAGTGCTACCCACCTGAAGCAGGATAAACCGGAAGGCTAGAGAGAATTCTGATCTTCCCCCACTTGCATTTCCACCTTCTGCCTGCCATGAAGTGTTTCTCCTCTTCCAGGTTTTTTTTTTTCTTTGATGGAACCGGGGATTGAACTCAGGCCCCTGCAAGCCTGGCAAGCACAAGCTTGCCAGGGAAGCGCTTATTCCACTGAGCCATCTCCCCTGCCATGTTTTCCTGCCCTGTAGTTAGCTGATTGTGGACTGAAACCGCTAAACTCTGCGAACTACATAAACCTTTCTTCCTTTAACTTTGGTTTTTGGGCATTTTGTCTCAGCAACAAGAAAAATTAACTAAGGCAACCACCAACAGCATTTCTTACTGTACTAGAAAAAATACTTTAAGATTTTTGTGGAACCAAATAAGAAGATGCACAGAGTAGCAAAATCCAACCTGGGCAAAACAAAAAATAAAAAGCAGAATGGATCACACTCCTGGATTTCAAGTCATACTAAAAAAAAAAAAAAAGTGATAAAAACAGCATCATACTGTCACAAAAACAGATGTCCAGACGTATGGAGCAGAACAGAATATGAAGAAACACCCAGCATACTCACCTTTTGTATTTTTGACAAGCAAAAAACCAAACACTGAAACAAAAGCCATTTTCATAAAAGGTGCAAGAAAAATTATATATATATATATATATATATATAATATATATATATATATATGGAAAATTGTGTCTAGACTCAAATCTGCCACCATACATGAAAATAAAGTAAAAGTGGATAAAGGCAGAAATATTAAAACAGAAACCCTTAATCTGCTGGAAGATAAAATAGGTAAAACTACTAAAGACAGAGAAAAAGGTCAGTACTTTCTGAAAAGAACATTAATTGCACAAGAAATAGCACGAAGAATCAGCAAATGTGATTAGATCAAGTTAAAAAGCTTCTTGACAGCCAAAGAAGCAATCAGTAAAGAGACAGCCTGCAGAAAGGATAAAATCGCTCTTTTGGTTGCTACTCTCAAGAAAAAAGAATTTATACAATGTACAGAAAACTCCATGAAACTCAAATGTCCCCAAATAAAAGACCGCATCAGACTCAGCCTCTGGTGGAGGAGGGGCGCTGCTCCCTGCAGAGAGCAGACCCGGGCTGCAGGGTCCCCACCTGCACAGGGAAACAGCCCAGGCCAGTAAAGTCAGCGCCAAGCCACCCGCACAGAGCCTGGGTGAGGCCATGTCCCGGGAGAGAAGGGATGGCCAGACCTCACGGCCAAAGGCGTTGAGCCCAGCTGCGGCCTCCTTGCGCCCCTGTGCTGACAGCTGCATCCCGAAGAGAACTGTGCTGATCGCAGTCCCAGTGTGCACCGGGACCAAGACCTCCCTCAGCTGGGAAGGCAACCCAGCCAGGGGAGACAAACAGGCAGCCTCCCAGGTCGGGGAGGACACCCCAACGACCAGTGGGCTCCGCTGCTGGGCACAGAAATTGTGACTGGAGACACGCAAGTCTTACATTGTGGGGAAAATCACTCATTCAAGAACAAATCTTTACTCAGTTTTACTATTTTGTGTTTGTATCTTGTTTCTCAGATATTTTGGAGTTTTGAAGTTTTCCCTCCACTCTTTCGCTGTTTTGCTTAGTTTCTTTTCTCACCTTTTCACTTTTCCCTTGGAATTATTTGTTTCCTTCTTATCTTTCTACATTCAGTTTTTGTATTCATCAGTTTTTCTTCCTGTGGTGCATTTGCCCCATAAGCATTCTCTATCCCTAATCCGTTTACTCCTCAAAAGGACCTCCATCATTCTTTTTCTCCTTCTTGCAGCCCACTGAGTAGCTATCTGAATTTTCCTTTTCTCATTCTCCTATTCCCCAATCAAGCCATCTTTACTAATATAGCTAAGCTTTATGAATCTCTAGATATAGTTAACTTCATTATTTATTTATTTATTTAGCACAGGGTCTACAGGGTCTTACTACATAAATCGGGCTTGTAGTGATTCGTCTATGTTCAGCGTCCCAGGAGCTGGGATTACAGGAACACGCCACCACACCCAGTTGCAATTGCCGTCTCGGTGCGCCCTGGAGGGGTGCTGGCATGGCATGGTGGGGATCAAACCCCTTGCCTTGCATCTGCCTAAGCAGGTGCTTTAGTCTGCTGGCTGGTCCATATAGCTAACTTTATAGTATTATAGTTAAATGCTGTATTATTGTTAGTAGAGGGAATTTCATGTAGTAGATATTTTCTCTACACAAATAGGTCAATTTTTTTAGCTTCTCTTAGTGTTCATGCTACATATATTTCTTTTCTATGAACAAGCATGGCATTTTATTGGTCTTTAGAGTTTGCCAATATGCAGTTTGGTTTTGATGTTATAAGTGATGTTGCTTTCATTACTACAGCCAAGGGGACATAACTTGCTTGTACTGGTCTTCTTGAGATGCTGACAACTAGATAGGCTTCAAGTCATTAGCAATACTGTAGACTGCTCTTGTATAACTAGATATAAGGCCAAATATGATGCAATCTCCCACCTCAAGTAAATGGAAGTAGCTGGACACTACTAGACACACACAGTGTCCAGTATGTGGACACGAACAGAGGCCACCAAGGACAGTCTATATTGACTAAAGAGGTCTCTACACTATAGCCACATCTTTCCACTACAATTAATCCATAAGAAGCAAGACAAATAAAACTACTGAATGAATAGAAAAATGAGAAACATGCCAACAAATGCCTCCAAAGACTCCCAACTCTCCCAGTGCTCATCCATGTGGCATCAAAGGGGAGGAAATACAGCCACATGGTCCATTTATTCGAGATGATGAGCAGGGCTGACAAAACAGATTGATAGAGCATTTGACAAAGACCCAGAAAAATGAGGTGGTAAGCCAAAACATCGATGGATCTAGGGTAGACACTAGCAAAAGGATAGAAAAAGAGCTAAACAAAACAGAAAACTTGCATGACTAGCACAGAAACTATTAGAATTCATAAAAGGGCTCCAAACAAAAATTTAGTTGATTAAAAGTTCTATCGATAGCATGAGGACCAGAAGTGGCCATTGTGAGGACAGTCTTAGAACCAGAAGATTAGGCTGTTGTCGATGACCAGATAATGACAGATACTCTTCGTCTCAGTTACTCTTCTCTCATTACTGCGACTTGTGCTATCTTGTGATGTTGAATTAATTTCAATTAATCTTCAATTTGTCCTCTTTACATAATGTAGGACCTGTAGCACCAATTTTTCATGTTCTCCTTGTCTTAAAGTTATTACTGGTTTGTGTCTAGTTGTCCCTCCAAAGCTTCATGTAGTCACAGGGTGGACTTCTACAGGTTGTGATTAATTCAGGATCCAAGGTCAGGCATTATAGGTGTGAAAGCTGCTGGGCTTGTGGGTGTGAGTGCTACACTTGCCCTGGGGCAAGCAGCCTGAAGGCAACATAAGGAAGGCCGAGAGCCTCACCCCTGCCACCGCCGCTCCCTCTTGGCTGCTGCAGACTTCAGCTACAATGAACTGCCGCCCTCTTTCGTGTGCCACTCTGCCTTGGAGCCAGCCAAGTATGGACTGAAACTGCCACTAGCTGTGAGCTATATAAACCTTTCTTCCTTAATTCTGGGTGTCTAGTATTTCATTAATTAAAATTATTTACTAAAATAATTGCAGAAAATTGTCTAAATAAAGTAAAACATTTTAACATACAGATAAGTGATATATAGCCATGGTAATAGAGAAGAGACAGGGAAAAAAGTTACTGTAATCCAGTATAGACACTATCTAAAACTATATAATTGCCAAGATTTTTTATATTTTTGGCCTATTAATTTGATTTATAATTTATATATATAATATTTAACTTCATAAGTTACTATAAGATACATGAATTAATATGATGCTAATAAAATAAAAGGAGGAGGATGAAGAGATGAATCAAATGTGTTATGTACATGTATCAGTTTCCTACAGTGAATGTGACCATTATGGACCACAAACAAATGGTAATAAAACTTAACAAAAACATTAATAACCAAATTCAGTAAAGTAGCAGGATGAAAATCAACCCACAAAAGTCAATAGTGCTCTTTTTCACTGACAATGAAATCAATGGGCAAAAAAAATAGGATAAAAATACTATTCAGAATAGAATGAAGAAAAACTAAATACTTACGAGTTAATCTAGAGGGGCCAGAGAGATGGCTCAGTGGAATAAATGCTTCCCAGGCAAGTGCAAAGGCCTGAGTTTAATCCCTGGTTCCATCAAAAAAGGAGAGAGAGAGAGAGGGATAGGTAGAGAATTAATCTAGCTAAGGAAAAGAAAGACCTCTAGAGCAAAATCTATGGTAAACCAAAAAAGGAAGTCAAAGTGGACGTGAGAGGTGGAAAGAAATCCTCTCTCCCTGCATGAGCAGAACTAATGTAGTCAAAATGGACATACTTCTAAAATTGATATACAAGTTTAATACAACTTCAGTTGAAACTCCAAACTTGGTGTGGAACATGAAGAGGCCCAGAATAGCAAAATAAATCCTGGATAAAAAGTGCCAAGTAGGATAGACATCATTCCTGCAGACTTGACGTTTCTCACAAAGCTATTATGACTAAGCTACACTGGCAAAAAGCGGAGGTGAGAATCAGTGTAACAGAGTGGAGGGTGCAGGAACAAAGCATAAATCTTTTTTGTTTTTAAGATAGACAACATGAATCAGGGAAATAAATCAATTGAAATTGGGAAAACAGTGGTTAATTGTCAGGGACAGAAATAAAAGATTAACTAAGAGCTCTGGCACCAATGTATTTAAAAATCTGCAGCTTGGGAATCAGAAAGCCCACACTTAGTGGGGCCCATAGCATCTGCAGACAATTCTTGCTGTGGTTTACATCTCGGGTGAACACAAAGCCACACGTGGCAGGAAGGTGACTCGGCTTTGGAGCCACGGCAGCTCACTGGCTGCTGGAGACAGGGTCGCGTCAGAAGCAGCAGGTCCCCGTGCTGCGGCCTGCAAGGCGCGTGCCCTGTCGTCCTCTTTCCCTGCTCTCCATTGCTGGCCGCCACGAGGCGAGCAACATCTCCACCTCCACACCCCTCCGCCAGGCCACCTTGCCTGGAGGCCTCTGCCTGGGAACCAAAGCCTTCAAAAGCTGCTGGCCGTAGCAAGCTCGCCTCCTTGTGCATATTGAATATTTTGTACCAGCCACCCAGAAGGTACCTAAGACAGACAGCAGCTCCACAAGTGGGGCTGCGGCAGGGACCACGTGACCACGCTCGGGCAGGGGTTTGGAAATGTTCAGGAGTGCTGGCTAGAGACACTAGGGGGTCGCCGGAAGCCAAGCTTAATGGAGACTCAGGTCAGAGCTCAGGAGAACGGAAGGCTGATAAGAGTACAAACCAGGCCCAGGCTTCAGCTCGGAAAAGGGCTCCATAAGCAGTTGGGCTGGAGATCAAGGGTGTTACGCTCAGAACAAAAAAAGTTGATTTTTCTTTATGTTGTCCTTTGGAAGTTTTGTGCTGAGTGTGGGCGGCACCAGTCAGCAGACTTTGAGACTGCATAGAGCATAATGGGAAGGGCCAGCCAAATAGCTCAACGGATTAAAGCGCCTGCAGGCAGGCTCAGGGGCTGGGGTTCGATCCCGGGCCTGCGCGGCCGGCCCCGCTGAGACAGCAATTGAGACTGGGCGCAGTGGCCTGTGCCTGTAATCCCAGTTCTTAGGAGGCTGTAAACAGGTGGCTCACTACCAGTCCAATCTAGTAGTGAGACTCTGAACACCCTGTAGACCCTTCCCTAAAATAC
>NDGM011001751.1:0-10013 GCA_002564305.1 Octomys mimax
AAAAAAAAAAGAATTCTCCTAGTTTTCTGTGTTACATTGTAATTCAGCAGAGCTAGATAAATATCCTCCAAATTTTTGATACCAGTATTTATTTATATAATCAGAGAAGAGTTCAAAAGATTTTTGTTTTTGCTTTAAGAATAGTTCCCTAAAGAGTCCATCAATTCAGATTATTTGGTCATGAAGAACAGAATTCAAATCACTTTATTACATACCATATTTCTCAGGTATGTCCATTCTTAAGTATCACATGATTAATGAAGATATGCTTTTCATAAATTCTGTCTAGCATAACAATGACTTAATTTAAGGAAACATTATAGTATATAGGTTTAAAGTAAACTCACATTTTATTGAATTAGAAATGTGAATAGACATAGCATTAACAGTCCCACTAAATGAGAAATAATTCTGTCTTAGCAGTTTTAAGAACATTTAGAAATTATTTGTTTTTATTTGAAAGTTTATCTTTTGCTAAGTTTTAGCTTAGCCATTGTTGATGTTTATGTTTTTACCATTTTTTTATTAGTAGATTCCTACTACTCTTTACTTTTTCCTTTTGGTGTTGTTTAGCCAAGGCCTGAATCTACTCTAAGCAGGCACTTGAGTACTGAGCTATGCCACAGCCAGAGTCTTACTCAGTTACAGAAGGAGAATGGTGTTGCCTTTTTGTTTCTTTCCACTTCATAGAAATCGAAGAGACAAAACCAAGAGCATCACCATCATCATCATCACCACCATCATCATCATCACCATCATTGACATCATCACATTAATGAAAAGAAAATCTCAGACTATAAACTATTTCAATTCTTGTAAAAATACTTATGTCACCATTAAGACAGAAACTCCCTCTAGAAAAATCCCACAATTTGTATAAAAATAACACAAATAGTTACAATAACTATATATGTAAACTTGTGGGCTGGGGAGATAGTTTGGGCAGGTCTAAGTGCTTCCTGACAATGGTAAGGCCCTGAGTTCAGTCCCCAGTACTGCATGGCATGCTGTGTGTGCCAAACCACCACTGAGCCAGGCATGGCGGTGCATGACTGTAATCTCAGTGTTGGGAAGGCTGAGACAAGAGGATCACTGAGTCTGAGCTGTGCAGTGAGAACCTGTATGAAATAAAGCATCCTCCTCCTCCTCCTCCTCCTCCTCCTCCTCATCCTCATCCTCCTCCTCCTCATCCTCCTCATCATCATGATGTGTTCTAAAACTGTAGAAATCAGTCCTTTTTTCCTGAGAGCTGGTGAGGCATTCTTCAATTTCCTTAGATTAAACCTCAAAGAAAATCTCACAAAGTAGAAATCACTCAAGAAGGTTCTCTGATCACAGGGTAACAAAACAACAAATTAATATTTTTTTTAGGGGAAAAAATCCATCTCAAAGTTTAAAACTCATTCTGAACTCCTGAGTAACAGTAAAAATTTACAAAGTTCAGCAATCACAAAAACATTATATATTGCAACCTATGGAATAAAGCCACAGGATAACACACCCTTCAGAAGGGAAGCTACTTATACCCCTTTTGGAAAGAACAGTGGTGTATGCCTCAGACAGCTGACTAAAGAATTTTTAAAGTAATAAAAAATAAGCACAATGAAAGTAAAATTGAAGGCTGGCCAGATAGCCCAGCAGACTAAAGTTCCTGTTTAGGCAGAGTGCAGCAGCTGGGGTTCGATCCCCTATTTGCCATGCCAGCCCTGGCCCTGGGGCACATTGACACAGCAATTAAGACGGGGCATGGTGGTGTGCACCTGTAATCCCAGTGCTTGGGAGGCTGAAAATAGGAGGACCACTGGGAGTCTGACCTACATAGTGAGACCCTGTAGACTCTGTACTAAATATATAAAAAAAGGAAAGTTAACGTAACTTTAATGGATACAGATTAAGCTATCAGGGTGCTTTAATGGCTAATTTTCTTTATTTCCTTTTTGAATACTCTATTTGTACTGATTTGTTTTATACTACTTCCAAATATATACATAAAAACAGGTATAGAGTTATAAGTCTTGTGAGGTGTTTATTATTTAGTATCTGTGGGACATTCAAATATGGAGAGATGTAAAAAATGTTTGTCATTATAGTTTTAGGTTTAGTTTTATAAGTATCCTCACACATTTGCACATATCATTAATTGAAAAATAAAGCCTGTAGCAATATTTAAATTGCTCACTGTTCTTAAGCTTCTATAACTTCTATAATAGCTAAATCTGATCCCCAAAGCTAGACTCCTGCTTAGTACTAAAACGGGACCTGAACAACATTAAATTAATCTTGGGATCATTTAGAGTTGGGAGACCAAGGGTCAGTGATTCTGCCTTTGTGTCTTTCCTCACCACATCTAGGCAGTGCTTCGAGACGCCTCTTTCTGTTAGAGACACCGCTGAAGTCATAGCCTCATCCAGCAGCCAGCGACCAAGTCGTGATGCCCTTGAATGCTGAGTCTTTTGTCATCGCTGCCGCTCACATCCTCGCATGCTGACTCCCACCCCGTCTCCGGCTCTGTACTTGCGGGCTGTCATTGCGGTGCTGACCTTGCTGCCCTCCTGTCAGGGCCCGCAGGGCACTGGAAGCACCAGTAAGGCTTTCTCTCAGGTTAGTTCGAGGCTTGGACCTTAGCTAAAAGGAAAGCAAAGATGATCTGAGACAGATGCCCCACTGCAGGGCGCGCGCGACTCTTTCTGTTTTCCTGCTTCTGAAGCGACAAGGTTCCGGATGTCACCAGCTCCTTCCTTGTGCTGCTTTGCCTTCATTTTCTCTACTCACTGGAATGAGGAGGGCTGGACAAGCACCTCGAATTTCTGAGAAGTGTGAAACGCCAGGTCCCCTGTTTTGAAGGTGGGGAAGTTCTTAGTGAAGAGTGTATGTAAGAGAGCAGGTAAAACCAGAGCCGCTCCGGTGCGAGCATGTCCAATTGCCAACTGCCTGCTGCACATCCAACTGCTTTTGCGAATATCATTTCTTTTATTCTTATTAGTTTTCTGCCCTAAATGTAATTGGAATCACTTGGGGGTGCTTTTTTAAATAGGTAATTTAATCAGTATTCTAGATTTTTGGGTACAGGGTGAAAGAATCTGAGCATTATTATTTATTTTTAACCTTTTTGTGATTTGTGCTCTGAGGAATGACACCCGCTGGCATGCTTCCTGCCTGTCACTCAGAGAAGAGCAGAGGCCAGGACAGCTCCAGCTTGCTTGTGTGTGAAATTCTGCGGCGCCTGATCTTCACAGAGCTTCCTCACTGTGCTTTATATAAATCATTTCTGAACAGCAAGTCTGTTACTAGTTAGGGTTACTGGTAGACACATACTCAATCTAGTTTGTCACATTCATAAGGATGACAGTGTGTCCTTCACTCGAAATTCCCTAAAGACTAGAATAGATCTGATTTATTTTGCTGTTCCCTCACTATTTGACAAATTATTTTGGTTCAATACACAAGCAAAATGATCAAGTTATTAATACATTAATATAAATGATGTATATAACTTCAGTTTTAATCTGCCATTTGAGCTTCACTTACTTCAATAAGTAGGGATTTTTAAGCAGAAATGTAAATTTTCACTGCAGCATACGTGACCCCACCTGTGTCACACTGACTTACATATTACTTCTAGTTTCACTAAGCCAAGCCAGTACAATGTCTGAGTCATAGTTAATATCTCTCTGTCTCTCAGATGCACACTGTTCTTATTTCCCTCTGTGTTATTAGTTAAAAGTCTTTCAGAAAAATTTACAGCTATTTCTGCAAAAAATCTGGAGTTCATTGACACTTCACTATCTCTATCGCTGTCACTATAATCAGCACCAACTTTATATCTGACGGGATCCCTGAGATTGTGTCTTATATACTCCCAAAATTTCACCACCATCCTCCTTTCAAAAAAAAGCAGAGAAAATAATTTGTTGTTTTTGTTGTCATTTAAAATAGCTTTATTGAGATTTAATTGACATGGCATTCATCCTTTATCTCAAGAGCATAATTCAGTAGTGCCTAGTACCTTAGCAAATGTGCACAATTGCCAGCACTTTCCATCTTAGAGTGTCATCCTCAAATCAGAAACTTTATGCTCTTCAACTGTCAAGTCTTGTTTCCCCCCATGTCAGCTATAAGAAGATAGAATTCTAGCTTTATTTTGACATATTTCCCTGTCTGGAATTTCATGCAAGTTGGATCACATAGTGTGTGCTCCTTTGTGACTGGCATTTTACTTAGCGTAATAGTTTCTTTTTATGTTAGAGAGAGAAAAAAGATGAACTTCACAATGAAACACTTTTAAAATAGGTTAGCAGGACAATTACAATAGCTGACATATTAAGTATTGTTGTCTTCCTACTGGTTATTCAGACTAGCAGATATTGGTATGATAGCTCGCCCCTATGATATTCGGACAGAGCTTTCTTTTTAATGAACTAAGAGAAACAAGCTGCTTAACTATCACAACTCTCTCTCATGTATGCATATATTTTTCCTATTTTACTTTCTTCTTTTCTCCTTTTTCCCATCACAATTTGTCTTTTCTGCTGAACAGTTCTTCCAAATTCACAACATCTACTGTACATTTCAGATCTTATCCACATGTTCATTTTCTTCCACTAGGGTCACAACACGCTGTTTGCACACGTGAGTTGGGTTTATTTCACTCATGAGTGTGATCTCCAGGTACATCAATTTACCTACAAAGGTCTCCAGTTTATCTTTCTCTATGGCTGAGTAATACTTTATTATATTAAAAAAAGCACATTGTTTTATACATTCTGAAGTTGATGGGAATTTGTGTTGTTTCTGAGATCTAGCTATTATAAAATGTGCTGCTATGAACATGGGTGCAAACATATCACTGTGTTATGATGTTTTGAATTCTTCTGGAAAGATACTGAGAAAGGATATAGCTGGTTTGAATGGGATGTTTAATCTCAGTATTTTAGAATTCTCTAGAATGGTTGTACCAGCCTACATTATTTCTCACAAAAGAGAAGGGTTAAATTTTCTTCATATCCCTGTTATCAGTTGATTTTTTTAAAATAGCCATTCTTTCTGGCATGAGATGGAATCTTATTGTTGTTTCAATCTGCATCTCCAAAATGACCACATTTTTTATGCGTTTACTTTTGTACTTCTCTGGGAAGTGTATATTCATCTCAGATGCCTTTTTCTTTGATTGAGACTTTGAATTTGGGGGATTTTTTTCTCAATTCTTTTTATATTCTAGACATGAGTCCTTTGTCTATGGGATACCTTGCTATAAATTTTTCCTACAGTGGATTGTCCTTTCACTTTCTTGGTGATTTTGTTTGTTGTGTAAAAGCTTTTTAATAAGGTGAGATATCACTTGTTAATTCTTTGAACTATTTCTCTTGAAGTCTTGCTTTTGTTCATGAAATTCCTTACACCTAAGTCTTGAAGACTTCTGCCTATTTTCTCTTCCACTAAATTTAGTGTTTCTATTTTAATGTTTGGATCTCTGATCAGTTTTGATTTCAGTTTAGTATATGGTGACAGACATGGGTCTAGTTTTAGTCTTCAGCATGTGGAAAGCCAGTTTTTCCAACACCGTTTATTAAAAAGGCTATCTTTCTTCCACTGTACACATTTGATCCTTTGTCAGAGACAACGTGGCTGAGTGTGTTTGTAGTTGTGTCTGTTTCTTCTAACCTGTTCTATTATTCCTAAGGTCTGTTTTGTTTTGTTTTGTTTTTTGCCAGTACTATGCTGATTTATCACAATAGCTTTATAGTATAATTTCAGGTCTGGGATTGTGATGACCCCTGATTTCCACTGCTGCCCAGAACTGCTTTTGCTATTCTAGGTCTTCTCTGGTTTGAAATGAATTTTTATGTGTGAGGTATGATATGATATTTTCATTGGAATCACATTAAATAAGTATACCAGTTCTGGAAGTATGGCCATTTTCACTATGTTCGTTCTTCCCATCCAAAAGAAAGCAGTATCTTTCCATTTTCTAATATCCTCTTTAAATCTTTTGTAGAGTACTGTAATTTTCACTGTACAGATCCTTTATATCTTTATTAGATTGATTCCTAAATATTTGATTTTTTGAATAATATGATGAAGGGTGTGCTCTCCACAATTTCTCTCCCTATGAATTTGTTGCTTAAATATAGGAATTTTATTGATTTTGACTCTTCTTATCCTACTACACTACTAAATTTGATATTAAATCTAAAAGTTTTTTGATGAAGCTTTTAGGGTCTTCTATATAGAGGATCATGTCATCTTCAAGTAATAATTTAACTTCTTCCTTTACTAACCTTATTCTCTCTGTCTGTCTGTCTGTCTGTCTCTGTCTGTCTGTCTGTCTATCTCTGTCTGTCTGTCTGTCTGTCTGTCTGTCTGTCTGTCTCTCTGTCTGTATTTTAGGGAAGGGTCTACAAGGTGTTCAGGGTTTCACTATTAGATTGGACTCACAGTGATCCACCTATTTATAACCTCCCAAGATTACAGGCACGTGCCCCCATGCCCAGTTTCAATCTCTATCTCAGCGCATCCCATGGGTGGGGCCAGGCAGGCCCTGGGACCACACCTCTGGGCCCTGCACCTGCTTGCAGGTGCTTTAATCGACTGAACTATTTGGCTGACCCTTTGTTCCTTATTTTAGAGTGAAAGCTTTTAGTTTTTGATCTTTTAATATTAGCCCCTGATTTGTCATAGATGACTTTTATAAGATTGGAGTAAAGACCATCTATTCCAATCTTGTGTAAACTTTTGCTCATAAATGGGTTTTGGATTTTGTCAAAAGCTTTATCTACATCTCTTGAGATGATCATGTGTTTTTGTCTTTGGTTCTGTTAGAAAGGTATATTAAATTTACTGATTTTCATATGTTGAACTATGTTTACAACCTGAGATGAGTCACATTTCATCATGATGTACAATCTTCTTGATTATTTGCTGTATTCTGTTTTTCAATATCTTATTAAGGATTTTTGTTACTATGCTCTTTAGAGAGATTGGCCTGTAGTTTTCTCTTTTGGTTTGATTTTTTCTAGTTTGTAATCAGGGTAATCTAGCTGCCAGGAATGACTTTGGAGTTCCTGCTTCCCTTTCAATTTCCTTAAAGATACTCAGAATTAGTGGATTTATTTCTTCTCTAAATGTATTGAAGAATTCAAGAGTGAATCTGTCAGGGTCTGAGCTTTTCTTTGTTGGTAAAATTTTAATTAGATTTTTTATTACAATGGCTATTACTTAAAATTTCATTTATTCTTGTTTACTTTTGGTAATTCAATTATATCTAGGAGTCTTTAATTTCTACTTTGTTTTCCATCTTATTAGAATATAGGTTCTCATAGTAGGTATTGATTATCTCCTGCATTTCTTTGGGATCCATTATAATTCTCTCTTATTCTTTCTTCTTCTCCTTTTAATGTGTTTGGTTGTTACAGGGTCTCACTACTTAGCTCAGACTCATAGTGATCCTCCTGTTTTCAGCCTTCCCAGTGCTGGGATTACAGGCCTATGCCATTATGCTTGGACTCTGGCCAGCTCAACCCACCCTTGGGGAATCACTGGCCCAGCATATGGTGCCAGAGATTGAACCATGGTCCCTGAATTTGCCTAAGCTTGCCTCAGCAGGTTCTTTAGTCTGCTGAGCTATCTTGTCAGTCCCTCCCTCTATTTTTTCTAATTACTTGACTTTATGATTTTCCTTCCTCTTTTTAATGAGGTTGGCTAATAGTTTATCAATTTTACTTATACTTTCAAAGAACTAACTTTTGAACTAATTTTTTGGTTCTTTCTATTGTTTCTTAGTCTGTTGCATTGATTTTTGCTATGATTTTATACTTTCCTCCATCGTATGGGTTTTGTGTTTCATTTGTTCTTCATAATCTAGAAATTAGAGGTTCAATACTAGGTTATTAATTGGAGCTTGTTCTGTCTTCTTATTGTGTTATTTCATTGTTATGAATTCACACACAGAACTGTTTTCTTCGTATCCCATATGTTTTTGTTTCATTGGCACTACCATTTAATTGCATATAGTGTTCAATTTAATCTTTAAATTTGTATGTGACCCATTGATTGTTCATAAGGGTATTCTTTAATTTCTATGTTCTTTCATAACTATATTTTATTATAGGGTTTTTTGTTTCCTTTGTTGCTCTTTTTTTTTTCTTGGCACTTCCTTTGCTGGCAATAGCCTCCTCAGGCCCACTACTGACTGGATCTTCCTTAGAAGAAAATTTTTCTCTTTTTCTTAGCGACCCTTCTGGCTGCCTCTTCTGGTTCACTAGCTGTTTCCTCCTTGGGTAAAGGTTTTTTCTTCTTCTTGGGTGGACTTGGGCTTCCACCAGCTGTCTCTTCCAGGTCACTACTAATCAACTCTTCCTTGGAAAAAAATTTCTTTTTCTTGGGTTCAGAAATAGAGACAGATGGACTATCCATTTTGTTCTCCTGAGGAGCCTCCTTGAATTTTTGCTTTTCATCTTTTTGGGTTTTTCCTGTGTCTCCTTGTGTTCCTCTGGAGTACTATTGTTTTCTGAAGATGCCAGAGGGGCCAGTGCAGCAAGCCCCTTCTTTTCTTTCTTCAAGTGCTTCTTCTCCTGTTTCTCTAGCTTCAAGGTGATTTCAGCAGCAGCTTCCTCCGCCTGAACTACAGCCTCCTTCACGACATCTAGATTCTTCTGTGGAATCTCTCCAATCTCGTAGAAGGACAGGCGCTCTTCAATTTGTTCTTGAAACTTCTCCCCAAACACACTGGTAGGAACCTCAGAGAAGCAACTTCCTGGAGGCAACGCTGCACTTGTTTTCCAGGTATTGGGAGATGCAGCCTTTGTTCTTGGCAGCTGCTTGGCCCGTGAATGTGGAGTGGAAAGTGGGTCCATATTCTGGTGTGTTACCCCTTGTCCTCAGGGCTCTGGAAACTTCATCTCTTTGCTGGACCCTGAATCTGTTCGTTTTGAATGGTGAGTTGACACCATTTACATTGATGATAATAAATAATATATTTTGGCTTTTCATTTTCATGTTGTTTCCCTTCCATTTGTTTCCTGTCTTTCTGCTCTGTTTAATTGCTTGCTCTGCCTGGAGCTGCTTTCTATTAGTGTTCCTCTGTGTGTGGTCCTCATTATCTTTTTCAAATATGTCTCTCAGGGCATTCTGCAGAGCCGTTTTGGTGATTATAATTTTCTTCAGTTGTTCCTTGTTCATGGAAGTATCTTGTTTCTCCCTCAATTTTTGAAAGATGGTTTTTCTGGGCATATCCAGAGTTTCAACATTTTTTTCCTTTAGAGCTTGAAATACTTCACTCCAAATTCTCTTTGACTTGAGTGTTTGTGCTAAGAAATCTAATGTGATTTGTATAAGCTGTGATTCTTTTACTTAACTAGATGCTTTTAACATTTTGTACTTGTGCTGAATTTCTGGAATCTTCATTTTTATATGCCTTGTGTATTTATTTTAATGTGTCCACCTGGAGATCTGTATGCTTCATTTCTTTGTATGTCAAGTTCTTTATCCATGTTTAGTTTTCAGCCATTGTGTCAGTGAAGAATGTTTAATGGTTTTTGCGCTGTCCCCAGCTTTCTCAGTGATTCCAACCAACTTTATGTCGCTCTTTGTTGCTTTTTCCTATAACTGTTGGATTGAGTTTTGTGATCTCTTGTGATTTTTAAGATACCTGTCTTTTCTTGGTCAATACTGTATTCCTGTCTTCTACATCTGATATTCTATCCTCACCCCTCACTCAATCTTCTGCATATAATTTCAATAGTTTCTAATCTCCTGTGTGTCTGTTCAGTTTTGCTTCATTGATTCCATTTCTTGTCGATGCTTTTTAATTTATGGTTTCCATCCATTTCCTGAATTCCTCTATTTGTTTATCTGTGTCTGCCTTAATATCCTGCATCTTGATAGTGATTTCTTTTTTGCATTTTAGAGATCTTTCTGTCTGTCTTTCTTCCTTTCTTTCTTTCTTTTCTTTCTTTCT
This sequence comes from Octomys mimax, assembly GCA_002564305.1. NCBI lineage: Eukaryota > Metazoa > Chordata > Mammalia > Rodentia > Octodontidae > Octomys > Octomys mimax. Next base: position 9,956 of record NDGM011001751.1, read on the forward strand.
TCGGAACCAGGGATTGAACTCAGGCCCCTGTGCTTGCCAGGCCAGTGCTTATTCCACT
>NDGM011001757.1:0-22084 GCA_002564305.1 Octomys mimax
TCTCACTGGGAAATCTCAGGCTTCTTAGTGATTGCTTTCATTCCAACTATATTCCGACATCAGGTAAGATCTGCTTTCAGGACTGGATTTCTTGCACTCTTCCAATTTACCTGCTTAGGATCCCTCCTAAATCTCCTACATCCTGTGCATGCCTACTAATCATGACAGTGCCCCAACTACAATTGCTCCTACTGAGCTGCTCACAACCACACCCCTTGAGGGCCCTGCATTCTGCACAAGCGTCCTACCCCAGAAGCATCTGCGTTTACTCTCAGGCCCCTTTCCTTACTCTTTCACTCTCCCAGGAAGTACAAAGAATCAGAAAGCTTTCCTTTCATCCTTTCATCCTCTGTAGCTCCTCCACATCTTTCTTCCTTTTCCCTTTACCCCAAACTCTCAATTATATGTTCAAAATTTCCACCTCTATTGCTCTCAGAATGCTTTACTCTCTCCTCAGGCATACTTTTCAAAACTGTCCAATTCTCCATTTTGTACTGCATTCCCAGCTCAACCCAGAGTAAACTGGCCTCTTCCACCACAGTCCTTAAAATTGCCCTTGATCATATTTGCCACAGCAACATAGAGAATAATTGAGCACATTGTAATGGTTTTCATGACAGATTTATCAGAATTGTCTAAATCTTTGACCATATTATTTATCTTGAAAAATATGTGTAAGATAGTAATTATTTTTATAGTAACTGTGTTTATTTATTTATGTGTTTATTTTTAAAGAGCATAAAAATAGCAAAAAAACATTAGAAATGATATAGAATTTCATTAAACTACTAACAATTCAACAATGGTTGTTATATTGCATAATGTTGTCCTTAAAGTAGTTGTTTAGATTACAAGATCTAGGCATGCAAAATTGGTCCAAATAAATTATAAGGAATTTAAAAGAGAAAAAAAGTAAGCATTAACTTCTTTCAATATACCAACAGAAATGAACAGTACAATTATACAAGCAATCCTAGACATATACATAAATATATGTTTTTCCCTTCTTTATTTTGTCCTTTTCCTCATCTCAGTTCTTCCTTCACACTATCTATTGTACCTTTCAGATTTTATTTACTCTTTCAGGTTCTTATACTAGTGAGACAATATCATGTTTGCACGTGCGGGTCTGATTTATTTCATTTATGAGTATGGTGTCTAGTCGCACCCACTTATCTATAAAAGCCTCGAGTTCATCTTTCTTTATAGCTGAGTAATACTTCATTGAATAAAAATACCACTTTTTATTCATCTTCAGTTGATGGGTATTTTGGTTGTTCCCAAGATTTAGCTCTGACAAATTGTGCTACTATAACATCGGAACACTTATGTCATTGTGTTATGAGTACTTCAGTTCTAGAAAATTATTTTTAAATCACTAAATTACTAAGGTTTGAATTCAGCTCTTGTATCACTACATGATCTGTTGAAGACCTGATAAATTTTTGTTCAATAACTAAAGACATCAATAGTTCATAGCTCATTACACAATATTTATTTTGTGCAAGTATTTCAACAAAGGGCATTGTTTTATATTACTATAATGATCTTTTACATAATTTAAACTCTAGAGAGAATAATGCTAGATTAGACAATGTTGCGTTATTGTAATCTCTACATGCTTTCTTGTTCCTAATTTCATTCAGGGGAAAGAAAGTGTGCTCTGCTAAGGTAATTAAAAATTTACTTATTAATAACATATTTCAACAACATCTACAGTTGCTTTTCAATAAACCTAAAAAAAAGAAAAGCAACATTACTTTCAAATGTATTTTATCTCTCATTGTTATAGCTCAAATCTGGAACTTCCCCCAAAAAAGACCCCTGTGTTAAGACTTGGCCCCTGGCTTGGGACTAGGAAGGGGATGGGGTGAAAATCTTTAAGAAGTGTGCCTACTGCGAGGTCCAAGGGTCACTTGAGACACTTGCTCAAAGAAGATGGTGTGGTCCAATCTCTCTGTCTCTGTCTCTGTCTCTATCTCTCTTTTTCTCTCTCTGCCTCTGTCTCTCTGTTTATCTCTCCCTCTGTCTCTGTGTGTCTCTGTCTCTCTCTGTCTCTGTCTGTCTCTGTCTCTCTGTCTCTCTCTCTCTCTCTCTCTCTCTCCCTCTCTCTCTCTCATTGGCCAAGGGATGAGCCATTGGGGCTCCTCCTGTGTTGTGCACTTCTCCATAAACTTCTGCCCACCACAGACCCAAAGCAATGGAACTAATCAACCATGACTGAAACCTGAAAACTGAACAGAAGCCTCTTCTCTTTTTACCTTGATTATCTCAGTTATCTGTTACAGTGACAGAGAGTTTATTAACGTGCACATTCAAACATTATAATATGAACAATAATGGAAACAAATGTGATCTATTATATTGTGGAAAATTTTCTTCAAAATATTTTGACTTCATCATGTGAATTAGTATCACATTTACCATTTCTTAAAATGATATTTAAATTAACATTCTACAGTTATTCTGGTTGAAAAATACTTAATGCATGAAAATCATATGAAAACAAAACTATCAATATGTTGTTCAATTTGTTCAGATTTCTTTGCAATTAAAATTGTGTTTTGATTGATTACCTCTGTTAAGACTCATATCTAGTTGTCCTTCCAAGGCCTCGTGGCTCACATGTAGAGCTTTTCAGAGGTGTATGATGCTGGAATTCAATAGTGTGATACTGGGATGAAGCGTGTGCTTACTAAAATTAGTCCAATGATTGGTCAAGAGTAGTTCTGGGTTTGGATGATGGGAAAGTCCAACCTGGTGTGGAAGGCACCGCCCAGGAGGTGGGTGGCCTGGAAGGAATACAGGGAGAGTTCTCTGAATCATTGCTGCTGCTGCTGCTGCTGCTGCTTCACTACCTCATTGCTTTGCAGCCTCCTGCCCACCATGAACTCTTCCACTCTGCAATGTCCCTCAACCATGTCATCCACTTGCGACCAGCCAACTATGGATTCAAATCTCTACAAACCATGAGCTACAATCAACCTTTTCTCCTTTAACCTCAAATGTTGGGTATTTTGTCTAAGCAATGAGGAAAACAACTAAGACAATGTCCAAAAATATCTGTGGGATTCATTTCCAGGACTTCCTAGACAGGAATATTTTCATGAATAGATATGCAAGCCTTTGTATTTCACAGAAATGACACATGTTATATGTTTCACCTACAATATCACCTACTATCAAGTTAAAATTGTTATACACAAAAATTTAAGTCTGTCCTAAATAATTTTTAGCTTCATAAGTGCAGTTGAAAGTTATCTTTTCAAGTTGTCACTTAAGTCAAAAATTATACTTTTAATAAGAGATCCAAAATTCAGTGAAATAGCCATTAATTTTGATTTGTTCATTTTCATACGCTAGTAATCTTACAATTCATGTAACAAATGTCATTTATTCAGCATGACTACTTAGTGTACTTAGTGTAATCTAGTTGAGCAGAGTAATGTTTGTTCATCACAGAAAAAATTATTTTTCTTGCCTTAATTATAAGTTAATAAAAACACTTTAATTTCTTTATTGCTAAATATATTTTTCGTTCAGCTGTTGGTTTTTACATAGTAGAGACAGAACACAAAATCACTCTACTGCTGAGCTAGACCCACAACCTATTTATTTATTTATATATTTTGAGACAGGATCTCACAAAGTTACCTAAGATGGCTTCAAATTTTTTATCTTCCTGCCTCAGTTTCCCAAGTAGTAGACTTAAATTCATGCATGAGAACAGTTAGATTGTCATTAGCTTTTAATCAATCTCAGGTATTCAACCATTATAAAATAAAATTACAAGAGGTCAGCCAGATAGCTCAGCAGACCAAAGCATCTGCTTAGGCAGAGAGCAGTGCCAGGGTTCAATCCCTGGTATGCCATGCCAGCCCCTCCCCAAGGGTGTGCTGAGATGGCAATTGAGACGGGACATGGTGGTGTGTGCCTGTAAACCCAGTGCCTGGGAGGCTGAAAACAGGAGAATCACTACATGTTTGATCTATGTAGTAAGACCCTGTATACCCTGTATGGTAGACCCTGTACTAAATACATAAAATTAAGTAAAATAAAATTATAAAATTCTCTTTTTTTAGGGCCAGTAAGATAGCTCAGTGGGCTAAAGTGCCTGCATAGGCAAGTTTAGGCAAACGCAGGAACTATAGTTCAATCCCTGGCAACACATGCCACTCCAGCCCTGCTCCCAGGGCAGGCTGAGCGGGCCGCAGAGTCCCGGCGTAGTGGGGCAGGCCTATAATTCCAGAGTTGGGGAGGCTGAAAACGGGAGGATCACCAGAAGTCCAAACTTGTAGAAACAAAATTGTTATTCAGCATTCTATTCCATGTACAAGATCTGGAAAGTTTTGACAAGTTGATTGATCGATCCTCCCCATCTCCTCCAGAAGCCCTTCCACTTGCGGCCTCTTCCCTGTGCTCTGGAATCGTCCACCTCTGAGGTCGGCAGCGTCACGATCCCTGCAACCTTAACAGTCCCACAACACAGTGACTTTCTGTTGTAAGGACGAAGGGAAGGTGTGGAGGAGAAGCAGCCTATGGGCCGAATGGCAAAATACCGATATCCCCAGCCCAGCTCCCAAACAAACACGCTTGCAGAAGAGGAAAACAGCTGAGCACTGTGCTCGTGGTCAGAGGACTGACAGGGGACAGAGCTGCAGAATCAGGCATTGAGGCTCCGGTCCAGGCCCTTTTATGTTTATACCACCTCCACAACCCCGGTCATGTCCCAGAGCAATACAGTATCGAGATGTCTTCACATACTACAGTAACTTAGAACACACTTTCTTTTTTAAAGAGTATGAAAATAGGAAAAAAAAAAAAAAGAAGAAAGAAAAAGAAATAACACAGAATTTTACTAAACAACATAATAGGAATTCGGCAGTGGTTGTTACATTGCATAATGTTGTCTTCAAATTAGTTGTTTAGATTATCAGATACAAGCACACAAAATTGGTCACAAAGTAATTTAATCTCTTTCTAAGAGATTAAAAAGGAGGGCCAGGAGGATAGCTCAGAGGCATATGCACCTGCCTGGCGAGTGCGAAGGCCTGAGTTTAATCCCTGGCACCAAAAAGAAAAAAAAAATGAGAAGAGAAATAATAAGCATCAATTGCTCCTTTCAATAGACCAGCAGAAAGCAAAGTAGAATTATTCAAGTTATCCTCTATATACACGCAAACTAAAACCTCCTTTGCAAATACTATTGCACAAATTCTAATGTGAAAATTAGCAATTATAAAGAAATGATCATTCATTTATCTTGTCTTTCCCTATAGATCCCTGAGATTTATATTTTACAGTAACCCATATGGATCTAATTAATACAGGAAAAGGAAAATTAAGCATGTATAAACAACATATTTCTTGCTAGTGTACGAACCTGAAAGGATAAATAAAATCTGAAAGGGAAAGAATCTGTTCGAAGGGAAGGACCAACCGGGATGAAGGAAAGGAGAAAAGAAAACAAGAAGGATGGGAGAAAAGATACAGTCACGTATATGTACAAGATGGCTTGGATAATTGTACTGCTGATTCCTGCTCGTCTACTGAAGGGAGCAGTTAATGCTTAATTTTTTCTTTCTCTATCCTTTTTACTTTTTTGTAATTTATTTTTGCCAATTTTGCATACTTATATCTGGTAATCTGAACAACTAATTTGAGAACAATATACAATATGAGAAACCTTGCTGAATTCCTATTATTTTGTTTAATGAAATTCTGTATCATTTCTAATAGTTTTTTTTTTTACTATTTGTATTATCTTTAAAAAATACAAACACAATATGCTCATCAGTGTACTTTGTGATACCTACATTAAACAAGAGATTTTGCCTTAAAACTCAGACACATTCTTTTCTCTTCTCTTATTTTGTCTTTAGTGCCATGAAGTCCCTCCTTCGCAGATGCTGAGTAGTATAGTAGCAGCAAAATCACTCTAGAGGGAGTCACTTACCCATTTTCCTTAAGTCCAAAAGTAAGCAAGTTGTTTAAAAAATTTAATTTATGCTGCTTCAAACCTTGCCAAAACAATCCTTACTATCCGCATTAGCATTTAAAATTCATTCCAGAATTCCAAGTGTTATATTCTCCCTGAATTGATATAAATTTTAGTATTAATATAGACTCTGAAATTTTGCAGTTATTTTAAAGAATACTTACATATTAATCTAGAGAAAATCAAGATGATCTGATTAATTTTAGACTGAGGAATGTTTTCCTCTTACACACAGAATATCCAAAAGGAAGATGCATAAGAATCAAAATTGTTTTTATAACCTTGGCCAAGCTTTTTGAGGTCAATATGTATTATTGTTCTAATTGCAAGACAGTTCTTCTGAAAGAGAAGCTGGGATAGTTGGTGGAGGATTTTCCACATACCAGCCCTATCTCATGTCTTTGTACATCCCTTGTACACTAAAACAGCATTCTCTCAATTCTGGAAAGATCTAGCCTGTTGTTACTAGTATGCATCTAGATTCATTATGACTACAACTGCTGTGAATGCTTTGAAATTTGTGAAGAGTATTCTCCTGCTGTCTTTGTAGTGTAGCACAAAGATACTCATATTCGCTCGTGTCATACATTTAGGAGAGTGAAACTGCTGACCCCGTGGCAGGTGAGAAGTGAAGACTGGGGCTGCGGGGGATGGAAGCAGGCTGGGGTCTTTTCCATTCTGTGCAAGTACAAGAGATCACAAGAAAGAACAGAAAGCCCAGAAGGTGTCACCTCTGTCCCTGTTCTATGATTCCCTGTTTAAATGCTCTGCTTGAGCAGGGGACAGCACATGTACTGCCGACACCCTCTCTGTCACGTGCACCTCCTTTTTCTTCTTCTGCCTGAACGCCACAACGCATGACATCACTGACTGCACAGAAGCCTGTGGTGTCCTTAACCACAAAGCTACACCCACTAAAATGCTGTCTTAACGATACTTTCATTGACGCCAGATGTTTAAAACAAACTCATCATGTGTTTAAGGCTTACAATAGCAACATCTCCTTCTGGTGAGAATTGACATCTTCTGTCACTAAATAACATCTGTGGGCTTGCAGAATGTGGCACTGGAAGGACTCTAGGACCTCATCTAATGTCCCCAATTTTCTACAGTTCTCCTCTAGCTGCCACTTTTACCTGCTGGATGAGGAAACTGAGATCAAACGGTTGAAAGAAATCATAACAACATGGCAATTCTCTTCTACCACCAAAAAGTGCATAGGACAAAAAAAAATCGCTCAGAGAAAAGACACCATGAACGACTGACTTTAGATACCTTCCTGCATCACATAGTGATGGGAGGATGCAGGGGTGCAGCTCAGAGGAATCCAGGGAGACACAAACCAGGGCAGAGATGCGAGCGACAAAAGCTAAAGGCTCCAGCGCAAGGATGAGAAGATGCTAAGAGTGGGAGAGGTTAAGGGCAGAGATCAGGAGAAAAAAAGCAGAGCCCCAGAGTGTCCCCTCTGTCCCTGTGCCATGCTTCTCCATTTGAATGTTCTGTCTGGGTACTACTAGAGACAGGATTTTTTTTCCTCAGTACAACTTAAAAATAGATGAGCCCCACTCTGGCCAAAGCTCTGGGATGCACCCTACCAGAAAAAACATCTCTGCAGGCCACAGCAGGGCTTAGAGAGAATGGCTGTCCAACTTCCCTGGCCTTAGTGATTGTTAGTAATCTGTTCATCACACAGACCTCTGGGCGTGGCTCTGAGATGCTCAGCACAACTCGGTATGGTAAGGAGGCACCAGGAATTTGCAGTTTTCTCACCCTGTGATTCCAGTGATCAGACAGCTTGGGGGAAACGAGATAATAAAGAATCATGGGCTTTGCTAGAAGTTGTGTGCCTCAGCCAGAGATCTTAACATTTCAGAAACTCACTTGCCTCATTTATAAAACAGAGGCAATAATAGGAGTATTAAATTGGACTCTATAAGTAGTTGTACTCATGTGCTGTGTGCACGGTACCACCTAAACTGAATAACTGGCAGCATCTCTTATCTGTCTACTTGTTTCTATAGCGTTATTTCTAAATTGAAGGCTCCATGCACAGTAGAAAGCCTCCAATTATTTAGTCAGCTTATCAGCCTGCTTTGAAGAGAGTGATGTCAAAAACCTGTAGTGGAGCTGTGAAGATAGTTTGGTGGTCTAAGAACCTGCCTGGCAAGCCCAAGGACCCAGGTTCAATCCCTAGTACCACATGCCATGCTGCCCAGGAAGGCAGGGGGTGCTGTGCCAACCACCAAAACAGAGTGTGGTGGCACACACCTGCAATTTCAGTGCTAGGGAGGCTGAGACAGGAGGATCACTATGAGCCCAAACTGCATAGAAAGACCCTGTACCAAATAAATAAATAAAAGATAAAAAAAACTTCTGCTGGATGATAAGTAAACATTGCACAAATAAGAACTCAGACATCAGACCACATTTGCTGAGCACATCTGCTGAAAGATGACCAAGAGATGGTACCAAAAGTAGTGGCTCAATGAAGAGATTAAATAAATTAAAAGAAAGCAGTAAAAGACACATTGTCACTAGGTATGGTAATGCATACCTCTTATGCCAGCACTCATAATGCTGAGGCAGGAAGATTGCTGTGAATTCTTGGGCTATATAGTGAGCTCAAGGCCAGCCTGGAATACCATTTCACAACAACAAAAATAAATAAATAAATAAAACAAACCTATTGTTATGAGAAGTAGAATATGTGTGTTCAAAATAATTGGAATATTTTGAAGGTATCTATGACAAGGTGTCTTTTAGCATAATACATTTGGCAAATATTCTCCGTATTTTTATCACACTTTGTAGAGTATGAAATATAGCTAGCCTTTTTTAACTCTTGACTACGGTCTTGATCTCTGAGGTTATGACTTGCCTCGCTATCATGTCTGCCACCCAGAAATCTTTCGTAGCCGGCTTTGGTTTGGCATGTGGGAGCCTTGAATTTATTACTCCGCACATCATTGTGACCATGGGTTCCTCGAGCATTCCAGCCTCCTGCTACCACTCATGTCTGCACTCTTTCCATTCCAGGCTTTCGTGCTGAAGTAACCTCCCCTGTAGGGCGACACTAGAGTCACAGATATTAAATAGGGATTAAGCTTTAAAACAGCACCGGCTTGAGTTACAGGCTTTCCATTTCCTCTCAAAAGTAGTTGCATGGGATCTCTTCTAACTATAAATTGGTAGCTTCAATACAATCCAGTTTCTGTGAAACATTGGTTTACATTTCAATGAAGTGTGAATATAAAACCTTGTCCAAGGTCTCAAGAAAATGCGCTAGAGGAAGAAGATAGGAAATGAGGTGAACAAAAATACAGGAAGGGCTCATAACAAGGAATTCAAAGAGGGCACAATAAATGTTTGCAAATGACTTTTGCCTCCCAAATTTGTCTTGCAGACTAACCCTGTGCCCTAAGCATCTCTCACAGTTTAAGGAATTAGTTTTACTAAATGCTTGAAGGTTTGGTGGAATGAGATACACAGAGAGATGGCATTAGATATCTATAGAATGGTCACAGCAAAGGAATATGATTCAGCTGAAATTTCCTGAGAAAATGAAGAAGGATCAATCACAGTGATACTTACATGACTGGGGATTAGGCTGTGCTGACTCCACAAAGTTCCCTTCCAAGCTGCCCAGGGCCTGGAGAGTGTGCATCAATGATAAAGTTAAATCATTTAGCTCACTGCCTGTACAAATAGGCCATCACACTCTTTGCAGTGATCAAATGGGATGTAGACAACTAGGTTTTAGAGAATTACATGTTTCTTGGTGTGTTAGTTACTTTTCTCTCATTACTGAGGCAAAATATCTGATGCTCCCCAGAGGTTTAGCTCAGTGGTGCAGCACTTGCCTGGCAAGCATGAGGTCTTGAGTTCAATTCCTGGTACCCTTGCCCCCCCAAAAAAAACAAAACCCTCCAACACTTAAAATTAAGGAAGGAAACATTTATTTAGCTCACAGTTTGCAAATGTTTCAGTCCATAATCAGCTGGCTCCAAGGCAGGATGGCACGGCAGAATGGTAACAGTTCATGGCAGTGTAAGTCAACAAAATCAACAAATCTTTTCCTCCCTTATATTGTAAGCCAACAACCTGCCCTAGCAGGAGCCTGTGTCCTCCACAGGCTAGGGTGCAGAAATGCTGAGTCACTGAGCTACGCTTGTAAACTTCCAAAGTTGATACAGTGTATCAACTACTATACTTGGTAATATTCATTTCCAGAAATTTCTCTTAAATTTAATGCTACATTACATGGTAAAAAGAAATCCTTTCCAATATTTAATGGTCCATTCAGGTTAGCAAATAAAATAGACAAAACTCTAACACAAAACTGAAGGATGAAAAAGTATCATTTACTTTTTAATTAAAAATTATATATCTAATAAGTAAAATCTCCCAAGGGAACTAAGAAAATGTGTTGAGAATAGAAAGTTTTTGTCTGAAAGTTCTAGGATACGATTTCAGATATCTTTGCAATTTTCTTCTCATCTACTTTCCTGTTTCTCTATAACTTTTCCACTAGCATGATCCACTAATTAAAGTTTTCCTATTTAACATACTGTTGAAGCTGGACTTAGAGTTTGAACTTGAAACAAAAGAAATAAGAAAGAGTAGAAATGAAGCAAGAAGGAGGCCATCTACATATTTGACATGCCCAGTATGTCTCAGGCATTACCTACTGGCTTGTTGGTCATTGCTTTATCTTACATTCATAGCTGTCCTTTCCCGTAGGTAGTATGGTCATCACTTCATAGGTGAGAAAACTGAAGGGCAGAGACATTATGGCTCATCTGAAGTCATAAAAATAGGACGAGAGCTAAGACGTTGTGTCTAAATCCAGATCCAGCTCCTATTTCACCAAGCGTGACAGTTTTCTTAGCAAGCAACCTCCCATTTTATCTTCCATGCCAGCTTAGAACCCTAGTTTTGTCCCGGGATACAGCTTTTAGGGATAATTATTGTGTCTCAGCTCAGGCATTATTTTGGGTGGGTAAAAACCAGTCGGGCAAAGTACAGTTAGTTGCCTTGCCAATCCTGGCTTTCAGGAATGTATTTACAGGGTAGCTCTGGGCAGTGAGGTATTTCAAAACTTTGCAGAAACTTCCAGAAAAGATGTTTCTTATTCTTTAAACAAATGGGGCTAGGAGTGTAGCTCAGTAGTGGAACATTTTCCATTATGCACAGAGCTCTGGGTTCAATACACAGAAACACAAAACAGTGAATAAACACAATATAATTGTTTGACAACATGTTTCTATAATGTTCAAACAGTAGTGATTCTATTTTTACTCACGGGGCTAAGCTTGAAAACAAAGCAAACACTTAAGAGATGACAAAACAGAAGGTAAAAAGAACACTGGTCCTTGAGGTAGTGAATTGATCAGCTACGGCTCCTGCCCTCGATGCTTATCATGTAGCATAACAAATACCCAAGAAAAAAATTGAATGATGTTATCTGTTAATTGCAAATCAAAGCATCCTGACACACATAAACTGTACTGTGGGAGATGTTGCAGATGACGCACCAACCCAGAATGGGAAGCCGAGAACACCGTGTCAATTTTTAAGCAATTAAAATGGTATGGAAATGAAGAAGCCACCTGGAGAAGCATGTGTGTACACACACAGACTATCAGAATGACATCTGACGACATTCTACAGGCAAATACTCTGCAGCTGTTAGCAGTTCATCTCTCTACTTAAGTCTCAAAGTTTCATAAGGCTTCATTGGAATCCCAGGAAAGCTTTTGAGATACTAGGACCTGAGCCACACTCAGGATTCTGCTTTCACTGGTCCTGGGCATAATTTGGGTGTTGACAGTTTTCAAGCTTCCATGTGAGTTGTAATGTTGAGCTGAAGATAAGAGCCACTGCTTTATGAACTCCAGCAGAAAATGTGCCAACAGCATTGTTTCAAATGCTTGATCACTCCAGGGGCTGTGCCAGGCTTGGCCACACAGCACTGTATTCGTCGGCGTTCCAGTGTCTTATGGAGTAGGGATGAGGGAAGGGCAAGAGCCAGAGTCACAAAAGGCCCCAGCATGTGCGGTTTTGAGAAGTCAGCTTCCTGGAGCAAGTGAAGCCAAGCCAGGACATCCTTGTTGACTGCTGGTCTCTGAGTTGCTTGGGATGGCGCAGCATCACCTGCTGACTCTGAGTCACATGTCTTCATTGATATCTGCGACAAAGCTAATTATTCCTCTGCCTTCTTCTAGATGCTATGAGGACCAAACTATTGATGCGTGTATGGTATTCTGCATGTGGCAGAGTGTCATACTGCTGTGGGGTGTGCTTTCCACATCACTGCCTACTCATTATCCTAGGCTTGAGTCACTACACCTAGGTTTTCTCAGCCTTTTACTACTCATTAAATCTTCTTTTGGGGGGTGTGGAAGGAGGCTTTTCACAGATACCAGTGCCCTGACCTGTCCTCCAGAAATTCTTATTTGAACCCTCTGGACTTAAGGCTGCCTGTGAGGACTTTTAACTGATTCTTCTGTGTTTAATGAGAAACCAAGTATCTACAAATCCAAATGCACTCAACAGCAGTGTTTTTTTCACTTTTTCTCCTAGGACTCAGCTCTGTTGAGGATCAGAGTCCACAGCTAGAAGCAGCTGTGACCCCTAGTTGCCCTGTGGTAGGTGCTGGGGGGAGGAGCCCTGGACTCCACGGTGCCTTTGGTCCTTCAGCAGCAGAGTCAGGAGGCAATGTTCTCCCCTGTGTCATCACCCCTTGTAAACATGCCCGGAGTCAGGCTTCTGTGCACCCGGACCCAGCACAGGTGCCTCCTGTCCAATTTATTCCATTCACAAGCTCTGCTGAGGCAGCTCCCACCTGGGCCTTCTGGGGTCTGTGGCTCCTATCCACTTACCACAGGCAGGTCATTCAGAGGCTATGTGGTGGCAAAAGGAGAAAGAAAGAAAACTCCTATTCTCTTGCTCCCCGGCCCGATCTCCAATTGCTTTTACATCCCTAAGAAGTCATTTCCAGCTCGTCACCAGTTTCCAGAGGTAACTTTAAGGACATGAGAGGCACATCTTAGAGAAGCAGAGCTTACCAGCCCCTGGAGAGCCACCTTGTTACTTGAAATTCATTTGGAAGGAATAATAATGAAGGAAAGTTTGGCACTATGGATTCCTCTTCCAGAGAAGATGCAACTTGGGGAACTGTGTAAAAAGTTAGGGAAGAGAATGGACCCTCAGCTTCTGCAGCCCCAAAAGGGGCTCCCTGAAGTCCCAGATTAGCGCAGAACAGCTACTTTCACTGTGTGTGGTACACCGTGTGCCTAGCTCCTCAGTGGACTCAGCAAGCTATCTTTTTGCTTGCTGATATGCAATCAACTCACTGGCTGATCTGTGACTTCCTAAAAGATGCAGCATGCTTCTAACTGAATGTAGACTCTCGAAGCAGTTGTGCAGCCGTTGGCCTCCAGCGAAAAGGTATGAATGGTAAATAAAGAAAAGTGGGTTTGAAAGAATGACTGAGTCTCAGAAAGTTGTATGGATGATATCAGCTGAGCAGCCTCGGGCCACATCATACCATTGTTCATCGGTGGATTCTGCACTCATTTACTGTCTTGGGGAGTCAACTTAGCTCAGCCATCATTTCTTGCAAGAGCATTATCTTAAACCCCTGCTGACTCCCAGAGGAGCAATACCAACTCCAAACCATTCTTCCAGGACAGTTCATTCTGCTCACTCCAACCTCCAGGAAAAGTCTTTGGGGGAGGGCTGTCTTATTGTGATTGCTGTTTTGTGTTTCCCCCTCCGTTCACTTGCAGAATGATTTAGCTGTAGCTGACAAAGTCACTTTGAAACATTGCCCTTTCCAGAGACAATATGGGAGCGATATTCTGATCTCCACAGTCACTGCACAAAAACTGGGAAAATCAGATCTCAGGGAAAGGTGACAACATATGCATGGAAACATGTTCTCAGCCAGCACTGCAAGTGCAGGGTTTCCAAGAGTATACTGAGCTCCCACACCTAACAATGAGCTTCCCTTATTGACCAACTGCACAAACTTACTAGGAGTAAGTTTCTATCATGAAGAAATAATTCCTTTTACCAGGCAAACAAATAGTCACAATAAAACCAGCTTCATGAGACCCTTTGTTTGAAGATTTTGCCTTTTCCCTTGAGTGGCCAAAACACCAATGTCTAAATCTTGCTGGTGATGCACAACAGCTGCTGTCCTTATTTTTCCCCTCACATTTGATTAATCAAGGAGAATCTGGTCAATTCTAGTTCCAAATTTTTTGCAGTGTGCCTTTTTTCTGCTCAATTTGGCTACAAGTATAGTATTTACAGGACATTTAATGAGGGAAAGAAGATAGATGCAATTCCAAGGCCAAACACTGATTCAAGTCAAGATTAATTAAAATGACCTACTGTGCTTCAGGCAGTTTCAACCCTGCACTTCATTTAATGCTTAAACTACTTCAAGGCAGTACTTAGCAACTTATCCAACAGATGAATGAAAACACTGAGGGTCACTATGATATAATATTACACACTTCTTTTTTAAACAAGCAATCAAAAATTGTATATAGGAAAAAAATCCCAAATATATACAATGAGAAGGAAACAATGCTAGTGGTTATTTCTTCATGATAAAATTATGTTTTGTTTTGTTTTTTTCAGTGTCTTGCTGGCCTGGACCTCAAGGTGATCCTTCTGCCTCCACCCACAAGTGTTGAGATTACTGGTGCATCATACCACCACACGAGAATTCTTCATGACAAACATGTAACTCCTAGTAAGCTCAAGCTTGAAATCAGTCAGCAATACGTATTTTTACAGAGAAAAAAATACTCAGCACCTACAATTTTTTACCTGTGCATGGCTAGTACATGTTTGAGTCAAGATTGCTGGTAGTTTTAATGGAAATTTTCCTGTTTTCGATGAGAAGCAGGCTATGTAGAGATCAGGTCAGGAAAGCATCCACAGACATGGCCTGCTCAGACACTTCCCCGTGCTGACCTCTGTACAGATGTGAACAAACCACAAAAAGAGCCTGGGGGAGAAGGTAGCATGCAAGAAAGCTGTGTATACATGGACAGAGACCCGAAGGCTTTGGACTCAATGGCAAGATGGACTGAACCATGACTGGTGTCCGAGAGAGATGTTTTCTTCGCAGCTTCTATAGTAGTCTGAAGTTGTCTTCTAGAGGACCACTGTTGGACTCTTTACTTCCCATTGAATATGTTAACACTACTTAGAGGTAGACCTTTGGGAAGAAGTTATTAGTATTAGATGAAGCCTTGAGGGTGGGACTCCATCACTGTTCCATAGGAAGTGGAAGAGGGACCTGTGCTGGGTTTCCCTTGGCCTCTTGCCATGGTTTTCTCTCTACTGTGTACGATGCCAGAAGAAGGTCCTTACCAGATACCACACCTTGGTACTAGACATCCCAGCATCCAGAGCTGTGAAAACAATAAGACTTTTCACTATAAATCACCCAGCCTGATATTCCCTTACAGCAGTAGGAAAGAGCGTAAGCCATCTTTTTTAAATGTCTTCCTGTGCTCACTAGTAAATTTGGCAGGATACAAATGATCACTATCGCCAGAGTTTTAAATCCAAATGTTCTTCTTTTTCCCTTGGGGTCACTAAGACTTGGTGTTAGTGGCTGCTGTTGCAACAGCAGAATGTAATTGACTTTGGTCCAGTGTGTCTGGTTTTCTAAAAGGCATTCATTTGCATTTCCTGATTTTTGTCATCCTTCTAAAATTGGCAGGGTATTTATTAGGTGCAAAAAGAGAGACCTTGATCACTATGAGATATTTTGTCTTCACTCAGTCAAAAAAAAAGGACTCAAGGTGGTTTAAAATAAAATAATCAGGCAATGACAATAATCAACTAGAAATATAAAAATCACAGATACAAAAGAGAAAGAACAAAATTCAGCCCAGCAAGCTGATATACTTGCTGTGAAGTACAAATATTACCTTAGTTCTCTGGTCCACACAAAGTGAGGAGCCATCATTCACAGCACTGGAGTTGAAAAGAAGGGGAAACACTACTTTCTTGGAGGAGCAGGGTTTTCTTTAACCTGGTTGTAAAATCTAAATGGAATTTTTTATATCAGACATTGGAAATTGGCAATGACCTTGGCAACAGATTTTATTACAGATTTTACTGCAAATGCATGAAGAGTTTCATATAGCTTTTTGTTTTTAAGCTACAAATAATTTTTAAGATGGAAGGACCTTCATTTTCTTTATATAGGTGATATCATTAGAGTTTTATGAAAATCCTATCAAGTACTTATTATCATAGTTTTCTTATTAAAGACAACCAAAATTTAAAGTGGCTAGTAGCTCTTCCAATATCACACAGGCAACAGCTGACAGCTGGGGCATGAATCCAAGTTTGACATCTTAGATTATGAAGATAAGATACTAAAATATAATTACATTAAGGCAATTTGGTAAACTGTCTAAAACGTAGTCTGCCAGTTGTTGGATGTAAGCCAACAATAAATCTAAGAGCTCAGGAGTAAACATTTAATATGCTATATGTTATTGTCATTAAGAGTGATCTCTCTTAGCTGGACTTTTGATAAAATCTGAATAGTAAACACAGACTGTACCCTAGCAAAGGATTCAGGTTGAGAACACCCTAAAGCATTTGCCGGGGATAATAGACTGAGGCTGTGCTTCGGTCAGGCTTGCATGCCACATTTTTATCTAAGTCTCAGGTCTTTCCCTGTAACCAGATCAAGCTCTTCATGTCCAGATTCATAGTCATTGTAGTTAGAAAAAGCTGTACCATGTATGTGACATGCAAATATTCCATAAAGTAAAGGCATATTGTTATTTTAACGTGAGATACAGTAGGTCTCCTCTGTGCTTCTCAGGGTGGGGGATAAGGGGTGTCGAGATTGTTGAAGGAGAGAAGGAACAACCCTCAAAGAGAGTAGATTATGTAACAAATCCTCCTCAGAGGTACATACACTACGCTAAATGTGAGCTGAGGATATCCTCCTCAGGAGAAAAGCAAAAAAGAAACTAAAAGATTCCCTGCAAGACAAATTTTCACTGCCTCTGTGTTCTCTATCTTATTTTCCACACAATAGCTTACATCCCTTAAGCCCTGCCATTCTGCAGTCCTCCGCTGCACCCCTGGGATGCTGGGGCTAAATGAATTCAGCTATGACTCAGTCAAATTGCTCCCAGAGTAAAAGCTTGGCTAGAAGACACTAGATTCTGTCCACAAAGAAAATACTTTTGGAAAAATGAAAAATCTTACAGTGTAGCCAACTGAATCAGAATTGCTTATCATAGGCAAACACTAATATTACATGAATGCATACAAATTAATGTACAAAAATATTATGTTGTAGAGATTAAAAGCACACATTTTGGGGCCGGCTAGAGAGCTCAGCAGATTAAAGCACCTGCTTAAGCAGACACAGGAATTGGGGTTCAATCCCCTGCCTACCATGTTGCACACTGGAGGTTCAATCCCCTGTGCCTGTTGCATGCTGAGACAGCAATTGAGACTGGGCTTGGTGGTGTGCACCAGTAATCCCAGCTCTTATGAAGCTGAACACAGGAGGATCACTACAAGTCTGATCTTTGTAGTGAGACCCTTGTATAGCCTTAGGCTATACAACTAACCTTCCTGTCAGTGACTACAGAGTTAGAAAACATTTCTAAAACTCAGTGTCAATCTCCACTCCAATCCAGGTGAAGGTGCAGAAGATAGCCATCCCATTGCTGCTGCCACAATGAAGGTGAACTGCTTGGAAAGCCCAAGAAACCAGAGGAAATGCCAGTGACACAGGAGGCTCTGGACTGGTGCTCACAGGATAAGCAGGGAGGACTAGTGGTGTGAAAATACTGAAGCAGCATCAAAAGGAAACCACAGATGGTAAGGGAGGTGAATAGGAATTGTGCTTGGAGACAAAGACACACTGAATAGAAACAGGGATACCCCATTCTCTCTTTTTGTTTGTTTGTTTTTCTTTTTCTCCCTCACCTTTTTTTTTTTTTTTTTTGCGGAACCAGGGATTGAACTCGGGTCCTTTCACTTGCCAGGAAAGTGCTTATTCCACTGAGCCATCTCCCTAGCCCTCTCCCTCACCTTTTTCTAAACAGCTGGGGAGATCTCCAGCCAAAAAAATAATAATAATAATCCCATGCCCCAAATGCAGAGACTAAGTTCAGGTAATCTTTGCTTACACTTTCATTCTTTTTATCTTGCCTTCTTCTCCAGTCTCCCAAAGCATGCCTGATCACCCCTTATCCTTCAGTTTGCATCTACTTTCTGTTATCTTTGTCCTTATCCACTGTCCTTCTGAAATCTCTCCATCAGAGAATAAAACCACTCTTTTAAGGAGAAAAACTTTCAATACAAGCTCCCAACTTATGATAATTTCTGTTATATAATTATAGATTTTGTTCCTGTAGTTTAACATACAAAATTAATAGCTGTCACCATTTGTCAGTTTCTAAACTGTAATTGATGCTATTGTTATTGCTAATTATCCTACTTTACCTAGGACGTCACATCTATTGTAATCAGTTATCTGCTCTTCTGTAACAACACTGGGAAGCTCTGGAAAAATAAACTCATCAGATTCTAGCACCAAAGAACTAGGAGCCTAATGAACCAAACAGATGCCAATATCTCATTCTTAATTAACTGGGAAGATAGGATGTTGAAATAGACACAAGCCAAGAACTTCCTGCACACAGAAGTCATCCTTGAGAAACGGACTTTCCAACAAAGGACTTCACATAGTGGTATACCTACCTACTACAAAAACCTACATGGATGAACACAGAAAACAAAATAAAAATTTTTGAAATAGAAAATGTCAAGACTCAGAAGCAAGATGCAACCTCAGACCCCAAACCCCACCCAGAACAAGTCCAGGAGACAATGAGACAGAGGAAAATGGAAAACACACACCTGAAATTTCTGAAATGATAGCAACTGAAGTAAAGAAAAATATCCATGAGGCTCTAGAGGAAATCAAGATCAGAATAAATTCTCAAGTAAAAAAAAAATAAGTGTCAAAATTTATAAAGGAATTGCTCAGCACATCTAAAATAGAGACAGATAACTAGATAATGATAGGAATAGGATGGAAACAGTGAATTATCAATATAGGAAAGAAACAGAATGCATAAAACAGATTGAAACAGATACCCAGGAAATTAAAATTTGCACTGAAAGTTGGCAAAACTGCTTGAATGACACTGAAGACACACCTTCAGAATTTGAAAACAGGCTCATGGCTATAAATCTCTTAAAAATAGCAAAGAAGCATTCATTGGGATTAGGGAAAGGTGAAAAGAAAGATAAAAAGAAAAGAGGAAAAATGTAAGTATTAGCTATACACAGGATAGCTAATAATATTGCACTACTAATTTTTATCAGGTCTTGAAGGGACAAGTTAAGGTTTAAAATTTATGGCTAATTTTAGATGCTTGTATGTGGTAATCTGAGCAACTATATTGAAGACAACAATGTGCAACATAACCACCATTACTGAATATCTTTCATCTTGTGGTTTTTAAATTGTGTATCATTTCTGATATCTATTATTTTTTAATTTTGTGTCTTAGTTACTTTTCTCTAATTGCTGGGAAAGACTACTTGACACCCAAAATGAATGAAAGAAAGGTTTATTTAGCTCACAGTTAGTGGAGGTTTCAGTCCATACTTGGCTGGCTCCAAGGAAGAGTGCCACATAGCAGAGGGTAGCAGTTCATGATGGCAGATGACAGCAAAACAGTAAGAGCAAAAGGGAGGAGCAGTGGCAACAATAGAAGCAGAAAGCAAGTCTGTCTCCTTTATGTTGCACTCAGGCTATCTGCCCCAAGCCAGGTGTAGCACTCATACCCATAATCCCAGCAGCATTTACAGCCCTAATCCCAACAGCACTTACATCCATAATCCCAGCACTGAATCATGAATTAATAACAAACTCTAGAAGTCTGCCTCATAACTGCATGAGGCTCTTGGTGGGATAGGGACAACTAGACACAAACCATAACATTCTCCTTAAAATAGAAAGAAAACATAACAAGAGATCAATAAAAAATAGTTCTACAGCTGCAAAACCATGCAAACAAAACCAGTACATGACTGAGAGGTGTAAATGAAAAAGCAGGAGTCAATATAAATGATATAGAAAGACTATTTGCAGAAATAATAGCAGAAAATCTCCTAAACATGAGAATAAAATCTGACATGCAGATAAGTGAAGCATAGAGAATACCAATTAACCAAGAAAAAATAAATCTACATCCAGGCACAATAATCAGATCCCAGAAATTCAGCACAAAAACAGAATATCAAAAGTTATTAGGGAAAAGAAACAGGTCACATATAAAGGAAAGTGCATCGGAATCAAGGCAGACTTCTCAACACAAACCCTCAAGTCAAGAAAAGCTTGTAGTCACTAGGGAGGCATCTCTATGAGTCTGAGCTGCATAGTGAGACCCTGCACAAAAAAAAATCTCAAAAAAAATTTAAAAAAGAAGACCTTGGAGTGAAGTATTTCAAGTCTTGAAAGAAAACAACTTCCAACTCAGATTGAAGGACCCTGAAAATCTATCCTTCAAAATTTATGTAGAAATGAGAGAGTTTCATGACAAAGAACAACTGAAGAATTCATGACCATCAAACAACCGTAAAAGAGTGCTGTAAGATATTCTAAACAGAGATAAAAATGATCGCAATTGGGCCAGCCAAATATCTCAGCAGATTAAAGTACCTGCTTAGACAGATGCAGCGCCTGGGGTTCGATCCCCAGCATGCTGTGTTGTCCCTGCACTGAGACTGTGGTTGAGACTGGACATTGGTGGTGCATGCCTGTAATCCCAGCTCTTGGGAGGCTGAACACAAGTGGATCACTCCGTAGTGAGACCCTGTAGACTTTGTACTGAAAATACAAAAAAAAAAAAAAAATCCAAGAACAGCAGAAAGATACTACCAGGCAGGGAAAACAATTAATCAGAAGGAAAATGAAGGAAACCTACAGCTGGAATATAACATGACAAAGATGAACCAATATATATCATTTATAACCATCAATATAAAAAAAATGGTTGCAATTCACCAATCAAAGGAAACAGACTGGCAGAGTGGATCAAGAAATGAAATCCAACAATATGCTATATATAAGAGACACATTTAATCAAAAAAAAATCATAGACTGAAAATAAAAGGATGGAAAACATTATGCCATGGTATAGGAAGCCAAAAATAAAAAAGCAGGGTGTAGCTGTTCTGTTTGCAGACAATGTGAACTTCAAATGAAGAATGATGAAAAGAGATAAAGAAGGTCATTACAAAAGGAAGAGATAACAGTCATAAATATGTGTAGACCTTTACAGAGTGTTCTACCCAATCAAGTATACACATTCTTCTCAGCTGTATATAGAATGTTCCAAAATAGAGCATATATGAGCCCACAGAACATGCTTAAGTAAGTACAAAGGATTTGAAGTTTCTATCCTTATTACCTGACTATGGTGCAGTAAAATTGGAAATTAATGATGAAAGAAACCACTAAAATTCCATAAATACATGGAAATTAAATAAACAACCAATGGGTCACAAAAAAAGCTAAAAAAAACAAAAAATTAACCTGTGAGGTTAAATAAGAAATTAAACAATACAAACAATCAAACAAAAATGCTAATACACTTTACCAGAACCTGTGGGTTCTAGGAAAGCTATCCTATGAGGGAAATTTACAGCAGAGAACTCTCACATAAAGAAAACAGAATAAGCACAAATGAACAACCTAAAGCTGCACCGAGAGCTTCTAGAAAAACTAGAACAAGCCACACCCAAAGTCCACAAAAGAGAAGAAATTATAAAGATCAGAGCAAGGGCTGGCCAAATAGCTCAGTGGATTAAAGTGCCTGCAGGCAGTGGCAGGGGCCAAGGGATCCAACCTCAGGCCTGCCGTGCTGGCCTCGCCCCTGGGGCATGTTGAGATAGCAATTGAGACTGAGCTTGATGGTACATGCCTGTAATCCCAGTTCATGGGAGGCTGTAAACAAGTGGATCACTATGAGTCTGATCTAGTAGTGAGACCCTGAACACCCT
>NDGM011001758.1:0-11270 GCA_002564305.1 Octomys mimax
ATATTGTAGGTGTGTGAATTCAGCAAAATAATCCAATATAGTCCAGTAATCCATAATAGTAGTCGGTTATCCATAGGACTGGCAATGTCAGAAGTTGTTAACTTGAGCCTTTCACATTTCAGCATATTAATATGGCTTTACTTTTTATAATTTTACTTGCTTTTCTGTTCAACTCTAGGGTACCTGGAGAGTAGTTTAGATCTAAAGTGTCCCCCAAAAAAAGTATCACATTGGGAGGAGGGACCAAGTTGGAAGGGGCCCTCCTTTCTCTCACTGCTTCTTGGCTCCCATGATGTGAGAAGTTTTCCTGTGCTGCACCCCTCTGCTGTGCTATTTCTGCCTTGAGGCAGTTAAGCATGGACTAAAGCCATGAGCAAAAATTAACCTCTTATCTTTTGTGTTGCAAGTGTCAGGTATCTTTTCCCAGCATGCTTAACTATATCTTTCTGTGAAATCTAAATATTATACAAGGGTTGCATGTAGTTCTTTTTCTCATTACTCTTAGAGTTTCCAATGACAACACTGCTTTCCAAAATTACCTAAATCAGCTCCTCCCCTGTTCCCACACAGTGGTGGCATAGTTAGATCCATTGTCATAGACTGCATTCTATCTTGAGATTTTTAAAAAAATTTTTTTCTACAGTGCAGTTTACTCTTTGTAGTACAATAGCTCAGTTAGTTATACTATATTTCTAGTCATGTGCTCATCAACAGAGTAGCAGACAGAATGGTTCCACCACTTTAAAATTCCTGTGTAGCCCCCTTGGAATAATCTCCTTCCCTTTCCACAATATCTCCTAACATTTTCAAATAATAAACAATATTAGGAAACAAAACTTTTAGTTTTTATATCTTAAAAAATGTATTAAAGTAACATATACATTTTTGTTTAATTGTCCAAAGATGTGTAATACGAAAAACAAATCTTCCTCCACTGTTTATGAATATATAAAAACTTATTTCTGTGGCTGTTTGATCTCCATTGGCACAGACTTATTTGACCCAATCTATACCTTTTAACTCTGGAAGTTTCTCCTGGTAGACAAAGAATCCAAGCCCAATTCCTGGGGTAACTAGTAATGACCCCTCCACTTCACATCTGGGAAAGGTGAGAGCCAGAGAGTAAGGTCACACAGTTGCTTATAGCAAAGCTGGAAATTCAGAGCTCAGAACTTCCCATCATGGTTTTTTCCACTTCCTTGTTCTAAGTACAAGGTGGCGTGTACTCAGAACCAACCTGCATCTCCAATGTGGGATAACTTGTAAAATATTCATGAGGTGATGGTCACACTGCTGCTATTACTTTGCCCAAATCTTGTACTGCCTGTTTGACTTAATTGTACTTCTACCTTGCCCTAATCTTGTTTATCTTTGGGGACAGGATTCCTGTAGGTTAGAAGTCCCTGTATTGACTTGCCCAAACTGGCTGTCCCTAACATGGCTAAAAAAGTGGCCACCAGACAAACTATCTTCATTATAATCCCATTCGCATGGCAAATGACACCTCAACAAGTGCCACAACAGTTGAGAGCTGCTGTTGTGATGACTAGAAGGAATGAAAAAAGGAGCAAAAAGAGTTGGTGCCTGAATTTCCGGAGAATCTCTGCTCATTCCCAGAAAAAAAAAGAACAGTCCCTTTAACAGTCTCATTATCCCTTCTCCTCACTTATTTTATCTCATATACAATTTTGCAACCCATAATGGGTTGAGAAGTTCATTTGTTAGTTTTATCTTCCACTTCTACTATTGGCCAAGAATAAGTCTACTGCTGAACTGCTGCTTGGTCTTGTTATTGACTCTATAATTCTGAGAGGAAAATGGCCCAGTTTGGGGTCAAAAATGGTTATAGATTTTGTATCCCTTACAAGACATGGCCTGATTAGCTACATTCCCCAGCTCAGAACCATTTCTTCTGAATAAGAAAACTATCAGTTAGCAGTAAGGAACTGTAGGGAACCACTGGTCTCTCAGCGTGATTCATTTTACCTAGGGAGAAACAGCAGATGAAATGAGGAAAAGAGACAAGACAAGAGCTGGGTTAGGTGATGGCCCAGCTGCCAAGCTGGTGAAATGACCCCCAGAAGAATAGTATTGGCATTTACTTAAACCTTTGTAAAGTTAGTAACATGTGACACAAGGTGACCGAGTGACTAATAACTGACATTTACCAGTCAGGATGCTTATCTCAGGACTAAGGTAGCTTGACTGCTTTAGGCACTAAGGCTTTGTCCCACTTTCATACATTTGACTAATTTTCAGCATCTGTGGCTTCTTTTTTGTTTTGTTGTGTGAGTGATGGGTATTTGTTGCAGTTGGAGAAACTATTTGGAGAACTCTTTAGAAGACCCTTTCATTCTTGATGCCAGTCCAAAGACTTTTGGTACTTGAATTCAGCAATATAACCTTATATAGTCCA
This sequence comes from Octomys mimax, assembly GCA_002564305.1. Taxonomy (NCBI): domain Eukaryota; kingdom Metazoa; phylum Chordata; class Mammalia; order Rodentia; family Octodontidae; genus Octomys; species Octomys mimax. Next base: position 2,417 of record NDGM011001758.1, read on the forward strand.
GTACTCCATAATAGTAGTAAGTTATCAGTGCAGCTGGCAATTGTCAGAAGTGTTAGTGACTTGAGCCTTCTACAGCTTTGTATATTATTATGGCATTACTTTTCACATCTCATGGTTACACTTTTGTGCTGGAGGGCTAAGACCAAGTTAAAGCAAGACTTATATAAATAAATGTAACTTTTATTATCTGACAAGATCAGTTAATCTTCCCAGGATTTACCTTGGAACCATGTACAGCCGCCCTTAAATCTTCTGTCAGTGTCAGCCATATGGATGAGTCACAACCATTGCTTGACCAATTTGCTTTTTGTTAACACTTGAGAGATATTTTTCTCTCCAGGTGACTCTCCTGAGGCACACTATATAGCATTGATCACTTTCTTCCATGACCCCATAATCTCCTTGATCAGAAAATTAGAGACTCAACTGTGTTACATGATATCACAGTAGAGGTTCTCTTATGTCCTGAGTCTTCACTGACTTGAAGGGCTAGGGCTAAAATATTTGCTATCCTTTTAGCCCATATATCTCTCTAACTTTTTGGTTTCCAAACCTCAGTTGTTAAACATCTAGAAGATAAGCTTAATGACATTACCCTATAATGGAGGCAGCAAGCTTAACATTACTATTTATCTGAATATCAAACACCTTTGACATAAAATGGATGTTATTTCCTAACAACCATAGGTATTCTAATATTTAAATCCCTATATAATGTTAACAGACAAAAGTTACATATTTTTACACAAAAAAATAAGGAATCAAAACCATATACAACATTATAACAGGACAAACCTTAATGACATTTTGTGACACACTCAGAATTTGCATTTTGACATAACACTTTGATCAATCATCTCTATCTAATACATACGTAGGAAATTTTCACCTAATTAGTCTTTCATAATTGGGTTTTACATCACAGGTTTTTTGTTAAAGGCAGAGGTTTGAATCTGAGAGAAATTCTTATTACAATAAGCAATTTTACATTTTGGAAGACCTGTACAGCTGGAATCATTAACAATAATGAATTACCATACACATCTAAAAACCTTTGTTTTTTAATTTAGTTTCATATGAAAAACATCTTTTAAGAAAAAACATTGTAATTTTTTTCTGAAAAACTTTATCATTTAACCAATAACCAAGTTATTGAGGGTGTCTCCTAAGAGACTACTGAGATTATAGGGAGCTCCTTATTAATGAACAAAGGTTGGCCACTCCTCTATTCATCAATTAATCCTCTCTAATAATTTCTCCCCACCCTAAGGAATCTTTGATTAATCACTTTAAATTTTTTGATGACCTGTGAGTGAGCAAATTTTGATATCACTTAAGCCATCTGGTGACTTAGGAAAATGCATGCTTTTAAGTCTATAGCCCAAATTGTATTATGAAGAAATGGTCATAAAGAAAAAAGAGGAATAGTTGTTCACAGAATGACACATAAACAAATACGCAGAACACACAAACAAACATCTTTACAAAATCAAAAATGCACTCAAATATATTCATGGCCAAATTAAATTATAGTAACTCTATTACAATTTTTAGAAATTTATAATTATAGGGCCGGCCAAATAGCTCAGTGGATTAAAGCACTTGCAAGCAGGTTTAGGCGCTGGGGTTCAATCCCCAGGCCTGTGCTGGCCCCGCCGCCTGGGTGATTGAGACTGGGTGTGGTGGCGCACACCTGTAATCCCAGCTCTTGGGAGGCTATAAATAGGCAGATCATTACTAATCCAATCTAGTAGTGAGACACTGAACATCCTGTAAACCCTTCCCTAAAAATACAAAAAAAAATAATTATAAATAGACTAGTCAGATCTTGTTATTTGTCAATTAGCAGGAATCTTTTTTTAATGTATTTAGTACAGGGTCTACAGGGTCTTCAGGGTCTACAGGGTCTCACTACATTGATTGGATGTGCTATCTCAGAGTGCCCCAGGGGCAGTGCCAGAACAGCACACCAGGGATCAAACCCTGGCCGGTGTACTCTTTATCAGAAAAATTTGGAAGGAATAAAATCTTTTGTCTATAATTAATATACATATTTTGTATTATTATTTTGTCTTAGTACTTGTAAAGTTTAGCTCAGGTGTTTTATATATTTTATCACCTACTGAGACCTTAGATTTCCATTTGGTCAGTTCCTTCAATAAGCCCAGGTTGGATTTAGCCTCACTGCTGTTCTTTCTTCTCCAGTACAGGCTTCATGGTACAGCCTGACAGCACACTCTGGTACCCAAATAAGTCATTTATCATTCTCTGGAAAGACACAAGCATACTCTCTGCCCAAGGTTAATAGTGGACTAGGTCCCTTCCATTGTCCAATATGGAGATCACTCCAGAGGATCCTTCCTAGCCTTTTTTCTCTAACCTGATGGAATTGTACTTCCATGTTTTGTAGAATTAAAAAAGTTAATAGTGTACATTACCAGGTGAAATCTATTATGAAGTATGAATTTTGTAGGGAAAGAGTCCCTCTTTGTTTTCATAATTGAATTCTGATTGTATGGTGAGCATGTTCAACAATTCCTTGACTTTGAGGGTTATAAGGAATCCCTATGATAAGGGAAATAGGAAAAGTTTTACAAAACTTTTGGAAGGCAGCACTTAAATATGCTGGGCCATTGTCAGTCTTAGTGTCTGTGAACAGTATCCAAACAGTGAGCAATGACATGTTTAATTGCTTCACCAGTGTGGGAAGAAGAAAAATGAAGCCTGAGGAAGTGTCCACTGAAACGTGGACCCAACATAATGAACCAAATTCATGAATGTGTGTGATATCTGTCTACCAAAGATGACTGGAGTTTAACCCCTGGAGATTGAGCCCTGTGGAAGGTCAGAATAGGTCTGCTATACATGAGGAACATTGTTTAACAATTTCTCATGCCTGTTCTCAGGTCAAATAAAACTGTCTGCAAAACTTGCAGAAACATTTCTATGAAAGATGGTATGAGACACAGAAGCCTGTTGAATAGTATTTGAGGGAGTAACAGCCAAAGCACACAGCAACCTGTCTATAACAGCATTCCCTTCAGTGAGAAGTCCTGGTAATTGAGAATGAGAGTGTATATGACCATAAAACAGGGAATATGATGTGACCTTATGACAACTTGTAGAGTGTTAAGTATATGAAAAAGATCTTCTTGATCAGTGTGTACAGTGGCAGTTTCGAGATGGCACATTACATCGCAAATATAAGCACTGTCTGAAGAGGTTAATTGGAGTGGATGAATGACCTTGCAATGCCCACATGACTTCTTGTAATTCAGTCTTTTGTGCAGAAGAGAAACCCGTGTCCTGTATTCTGGAAAACGAGGCTGTTACATAATCTCCCCAACCTGAAGCCAATCCATCCATGAACATGGAGATGCCCCTGCTATAGGGACTGAATTTACTTTTAAAGGGAAGACAAACATGTAAGAAAGGCAAATTGCATTAATTTATCTGAAGTATAATGACAGTTAATAATACCAGGGAAGTTAGCCAGTGCAGATTGCCAAAAGGATAAAAATTGCCATAACCATTTTTGTTGAATTGAAGAAAAGGGAACAATGATAGTTTGTACCTCATAGCCAAGGAGCTAAATTGCACATTTGTCCACATGCAATCAGTTCTGCCACAGCATCATGAAAGTCAGTAATAGCTTTATGTGGAGTATGTGGCAAAAGTAGTCACTGTAAGGCACCTGGAGACTGCCAAAGAACCCCAACTGAGCATATACTGATTTGGGAAAATAATTCAAAATGTTAGCAAAGATAGGTCAACTCTAGAGAGCTGAGCATTAGAATGAGCTTCATTAATTTTATCTAAGGCAGTTTTTACCCTTGGTATAAGTGTTCTTTTTGAAGTAAGGGCTGACTCTCCCTTGAGAATGTCAAAAGACTTAAATCATGAGTATGCTAGGTGCCCCACGATCATCTGCTCATTAGCCAGTGTACAAGCTGCTGTTATTTTCTCCTGAGGGAGGGACCACTGATAGACCCAAAGAGGGTCATCAGATATCTAAGTTATCTTAGATGCCACCTTCAGAATCAGAGAAAAGATCAAGGCCCCTCCTGAAAATGTGAGGATGAGTAGCCTGTGCCAAAATGATTCCTTTTAGGAATAATTGGAACAGGTTCTTCTCTCCCTTGATTATTTTTGCCAAGCCCTTGAGTAGGAAGAAAACCTTGTTGCAACATCTGATGATTCACTAGGGAGGTAAGACTGGCCAAAAATGCTCCCATACTCTGTATTACGTCACAGTCCTATAGATCGGCTGGTATATGGAAAAGGACAAAAGGAGCAAAATATTCAGAATGGCCTGCTGCATCTCTCCAAGTTAGAAACTTAGCACCTTTGCTAGGGTAAGAAACTTTGCCTATACCTTGTAAATCTGTGGTGACCACATCCAGAGGCCATGCTTCAGGTCAATGGTGCTGAGCAATAACTGAAGCATCTGCACCTGTGTGTAACTGCCCTTTAAATACTTTTCCTTCAGTAGTCAACTCCCTCCCTGGGTGATTTTGTTCAATTTGTTGAACCTAATAGCTGTCAGGAGATTCAAAACCCTTGAATTACTTTCCCTTCTTTATAAATTTTTCAAATTTGCCAAGGGAAAAATGACCCATTAAGCAACAGGAGTGTCTGTGGTGATTTGAGCAGTGGTTTGGATATACTGAATAATAACCTTGATTTCTCCTGTATAATCAGCATCAATGACACCAGGAAAAACCTGGAGACCTTTTCAAGCAAGACTGCTGTGGCCTAGCAAGATTCCCACAGTACCGAAGCATAGGTCTATAGACTCCAGTAGGAATAATTTGGGGCCCCATTTCAGGAGTTAATAGGAATCTGGAAAAGGAACTGAGGTCCTAGCCCCTGATGTCCATTGTTGCTTACCAGAGGTCAGAGATCCTTGTGGCAGGAAAGGGGAAAGCTCTTCCTTAATGGGACCCGAAGTGGGCCTCAATGGAAGTTCCCTGAATCGGTCAGCCTTCCCTATCAATTTTAGATCTACATTCACTTTTCCACTGGTACCCTTGTCTACATCTTCTATATAGACTGGAAGGTTTTACTGAAGAGACAGATAATGGCTGTGCTGCCAAATTAAGGGAGGCCTCGCCCTTTGAACTAAGTTCCCTCCAGGCCCCAGTGGCAGCTATCTTAGTTTGCTCACATATTTGCAATGCAAAGGTCAATTGATTGTTTGTGCTAACAAGTAGCATATCTTTTGTAATGGCTATGTTGTGAATGGCATTTCAAGCTGCCTGGCCCACACTGTACTCAAAGAAATTTCCTTTTCACAGTAAATAATCTCCTGGATTCAAACACACTATAGCTATTTCTTTCCAATTATGTGGGCCACAATCTGTTTTCCTAGTATTTCTACTAAACTCAAGGTAAAGGGAGCAGTAAGGTCATAAGTAGTAACAGCTTGTTTTCATTCTTTTAAGGTTTTAAAAGGTACAGCTTCATGAAGATGTACAATTTGTACCAGATTATTAGGGATTTGAACTTCAGAAACTGGGTAAATATGTTGAAAACCCTCCATGCACTCCCTCACTTGTCTGGCTTACCTTTAGTGCCAATTGCAAAGGAGATAGAGAAAATAGCTCTACCCACCCTAGAGGCAGAAGTTCACTTCTGTGACTCAGCAAAATTTCTCTGAGTTGACATGGCCAGGATTGTAGCCTATGGCTCTGTTGAGAAATAAAATTTTGGGGGAAACCCTTCTTTGGTGGGGAAGGATCCATTTTGTCCCCCACTGTTTCTTCTTTATTTGATGGAACAAGACTAGAATGTTCAAGCTCTATCTTTTTAGGTTCCATTGATCCCTCCTTATCCCGCTCACACTCAGGACTTGATTTTAAGGGAGAGCTGTGAACTAAATCCTTTGTGCTTGTAAAACCCCTTCTAACCACAATCCAGAAAAGAAAATATAGGGATCAAACATGCCACAACCACTTCAACATACATATATCTCTGTGATTCTTGAGACTCTATTTGTCCAATTTTTATCTCAATACATTTTTTGGGGGGGGGCTTCTCTCAAACCTATTTCTCTCATTAAGATCATTTATACCTCTAGGGACAGCCAGATAGCTCAGCAGACTAAATCACCTGCTTAGACAGAGCACAGGTACTGGATTTGAGACTGGGTGTGAAACTGGGTGTGCTGGCATATGCCTGTAATCCCAGTGTTTGGGAGGCTGAAAACAGGAGAATCACAATGAGTCCAATCTATGTAGTGAGACCCTATAGATCCTGTTACTAAATACATTAAAAAAGATCATTTATCCCTCTGGCCCTAATGAACCCATTTCTGGCCCTAATGAGCCTCCATTCCCAAGTTTAACACCTGATGTGCCAGAACCAGTACTGGCTCTAACTAACTCACTTTCTTCCCTTAAGTGTGCTCTTTGGAAGTGTTCCTGTTACCCATACTTACTTTATACTGGGTGTCCTGCTCAGGCACTAAATTTTTAGGGATCCGTTGATCTTTCAGTGTGATCCATTGTACCTGGTGAGAAACAGTAGCAGGAATGAGAAAAAAATAGACAAGAACACAAGAGCTGGGTTACATGGTGGCCCATCTGCCTCATTGGTGAAACAAACCTCAGAATAACATCATGGGCATTTATTTATACCTTTGTAAAGTGAGTAACATGTGACACAAGGTTGCCTCATGACTAATAGCCAACATAAACCAGTCAGGATGCTTATCTCAGGACTGAGGTAGCTTGCCTGCTTTAGGCACTGAGGCCTTGTCCTGTTTTCACACATTTGACCAATTTGCAGCTTGCATTGCTCCCAACAAGGAACATTATCGGGTAGTGGTGGTTGTGGTGGTGGTGATTTTTTATTACTTATATCTGCTGTAAATAAGGGAAGGATGTTTGCCTGAGGATGTGGACCACTGGGACATCTGGGGAAAGTCACTTTTGGGAGGTTGAATGTTATCACCAAGTAGAGATGCAGCCTCTCAACCTTAAGGGTCTTGCTTCTGGGAGCTTGTGATATATCTCCATTGTGAGAGAAATTAAAATTAAAGCAACAGTATGAATTGATAGGCAATACTTTAATTGAAAAGTAAAGAAAAAAATGGCCAGAGACTAGCTTAAAGAGCTGGCCACTTAACCAAGGAAAGTAAGAGAAAATAAGGAAAAGACTCCAGCTTGAGTAGCTGGAGAGGGCACACCCTGATGAAGAGGATCAGACAAACTAACTCAAAACAACATGAGGCTAGCTACCATTTCAGGGTCAGCTAAGGGCCAGGGTATAATGGTTATAGCTTGAGGACAATTTGGTTTCCATAGAATGATTTCTTTTTAGGAAGGTAATGTCATCATGGGGTGTTCGGGTGAGGCTCTGTTTTTTTTCTGGGACTCAGGTGACTACAAATTTAGGATAATGACTGAGGATTTCTAGGCATTGCTCATAGGGCTATTGTTTGTGATTGGATACTGTAAAGAAGCTGGTTGTTGGATGTCCTTATATCCCAAGAATTCCTTAGTCTTATCTTGGTGTCTTCGGTCTTGAAGGGAGATGAAATGGGTTAAATAAATTTAGGGCTAATAAGCTATGTTTTACCATAATTTACATACCATATCCAAAGTTTTAAGGTAATAAAGGCAATAAAATGCAGGTCAACATGGTTTGCTACATTGTATTGTCTCTGTAGGGTGAGAATCTGAAAGAGTTAAAAAAAAAATCTCAAAGGTACAATAGATACTATGAAAGGAAAAGAATTTATTCAATGGGAAGGAGAAACTGGGATGCTGAAAAGGACAAAAAAGAAGGGAGAAATGTACATATATATACACACACACACATATGCAGGATAGTTTAGATAATTATACTACTGATTTCTGCTGGCCTTTTGAAAAGAGCAGTTAATACTTGTTTCTCTTTTTCTTTTTTAAAATTTCTTCCCCCCCTCTTTTTAAAAATTTCTTAAAATTCTTTAAAATCAATTTTTCAGGCTTAGATCTGGTAACCTAAAAACTAATTTGGGTGATAACATCATGCAATACAACAATGATTGTTCAATTCCTATTACTTTTTTAATGAAATTTTGTATCATTTCCAATGCCTTTTTGATTTTTTTTTACTATTTTGTATTATTTTTTAAAAAAAGAAGTTTTGGTGTTATTTACCTACTGGTCTTCTGTAAGGACAAGAAGTTACAGACTTTTAGCAAAAACTACTTTAAGTCCTATCCCAGAAGAAAACAAAAAAGCATGCTTTTAATGAGTAACACATTAAGAGCCTAGAAAGGTGTTTGTCTTTTTTCCTTATGTCTTTGTGTTGAGACCAATGCCTCTACCTGTGATTTGTGCTTGGTAATATACATTTCAGGTTATCATGTTTATCTACATAGCCTGTCTGAGCCAATGTATTTCCTTGAATGTTCTTCCTCTCATCCTTGACAGAGGTCTTCTAATAAAATTCACTCCTGTAGCCTATTCTCTCATACTTTGGGCATCTAATTCCAAGATTCTAGGGTTCTCCATCTCCTTCTAATAAGAAAGGGGCAGACAGATGTCTTCAAATGGACATCTATTGTATAGAAACCTATAGATATTTGGGCTGAAGAAATACTTTGTGTCATATAGCTGGAGGCCTTTGGATGTGACAGACCACACCAGACCTTATGGTTTCTTACACTTTGAAGGATATTTGGTCTGACTCCGATCTGATCTGGAAGAGCACTCTGGTTTAATAATTTTGATATAGGGGAAGAAAACTCCCAACTTGAAAGACACCTGGGACAAGTTTGTGTTCTCTAAAACCAAAGAATGGGGGGAACTACCCTCTCGGGCCCCCCTCCTGTCCCTCTCTTGGACAGGAGCTTTCTTTCTCT
>NDGM011001801.1:0-13813 GCA_002564305.1 Octomys mimax
TGTATTTGGTACAGGGTCTCACTACACAGCTTGGACTCATTGTGATCCTCCTGTTTTCAGCCTTCCCAGTGCTAGGGTTACAGGCATGCACCACTACACCTGGACTCGGTGGCTGGCTCAGTGTGCTCATGGGCGGGGCCAGCAGGGTGCGTGGTGCCAGGGATCAAACCACTTGCCTAAGTAGGCGCTTAGTCTGCTGAGCTATCTCGTGGGCCCAAGATCATTATTTTTAAACAAAAAAATTTTCAAAAATAATTTTTGAGATATGATAAAAGTGATAAAAGCATTCTTGCTCAAAATGCTTGGGACTAGAAGTATTTTAGATTTTTTATTATGTAGTCTTTACACATATCTAAAGAAATATTGGGATAAGATCTAAGTCTAAACACAAAATCATTTTTTTTATATTCATCTCATATACATAATCTGAAGCTGATTTAACACAACATTTCTAGTGTGCCTGAGCTTTGACTGTGACCTCTCTCACACAAGGTCAAGTGTAGAATTTTCCACTTGTGACAGCATGTTGGTGCTCAGAAGGTTTCAGATTTTGAAATATACTAGATTTTAAATTAGGGATATTCAACCCATATAAATTCATAAGAGATAAAGTAAAAGGATTTCCTTTTCCCCTTATGATTAACTAATATCTCAAAGTAATATTTTGGTAGTCTTCTTAGATGTTGATCTATTATTAGTTTTTAGATTCTGTTAAAATGTACATAAAATGTACTACCCATTTTGAAATGCACAGTTCAGTGACACCCAATATACTCACACTGTTGTGCAGTTATTGCCACTTTCCATCTCAGAAGTTTATTCATTCATATGATGAGAGAAAAGCCCTCCAGCCTCTAAACCCATTCTCTTTCAAGACTGAACTTAAAACTTTTGATCATTCTTCTCTGATTTGCTTACTCAATCACTAGTTATGTACTAGTCATAATTTAGGCATTGATAATAAGGAATGAGTGAAATAGACAAAAATCCTTTCTTGGTAAGTATTTGTTGGGAGACCATGAACAAATGGATTGAGGTCTGTGAAATCCTGGCAAACCTAAGGATTAGACTAAAATGTGTACACCACTTGTTTGTGATATCATTAGTCTCTTTCTACAGAATGGTTTGTTATCAGTAATTCCTTTATGACGCCCTAGATGGAAGAGGAAAACACTGGAAACCTACCTTTGCAGAATCAGAAACATTGTCCCAGTATGGAGAAGGAAAGTCCACTTGCCCCATTAAGATCTGATCAAAGAGCACCTCCTGGTCATCACCACTTCTGTATAGATGAACCACAAGGAAAAACAGCACTGAAATGTAAGCTCGGGGCATGACACCACTCTTAAGCACCAGCACCCTTCCTTTTCCAGTAAATGTATAAAATGTGTGCTTTAAAGTAACTGACTGTATCAGTACACAACTGTCTTGGTCAATAAAGAAAGAATGATTTTTTAAATGATATGAGGAAGATTTAGGCAATGCATATAAATTAGCATGTGCAACAGAAAAAAAGCACAGGCATTGCAAGTGAAATTCCTATTTTTTTTTTTCCTGCTATAGTCTCCTTTTATGTCAGAATAGCAAATGAATCATTCAGAAAATAGACAAGTGCTTTGTTGGTGCTGAATAAAAGACTGTTGCCCATACCCACGGAATGGAGGGAAGCCACACAGCAGGATGTAAGTGATCACACCAGCTGCCCAGATGTCCACCTTGAGGCCATATCTGGAAAAATAAGTGACACTAGAGTTAGCAAAGTCAGGCCAGGACAAGCTATAGGGCATGCTAAAATAGATGACACGTTTATTCTAAATCCAATGAGAAACTGAACTAAATAAAAAGCTAATGACAATCATTAAAGCTAACAACAATCACTAGTTGAAACCCAATAGCTAAACAAAGAGAGTTCCAGGTAAGATTAAACACAATACTGATTTTTGAAAAGACTAGTTAAGGTACAAGAGTAAAAATCAAAGTAAATGGTGACTGGGCTCATATCCAAATATTAGTAATTGAAAGGGTTCAGCAGAAAGGTTTCTAATAGTCATGTGAATTTTAAAATAGAGAGGGGCCTAGAGAAATAGTAGAAATATTAGAAATAATAACTATTTGGAGACATTTTCTGACTTACAAACACTGACATATTTTATCTTATTTGGTTTTTCCCAATAACTTTGTAGGTTGAACAGGGCAAGTATCGCTCACTTTGTAGAAGAGAAAAATTGAGGTTCAGAAGATAATTTTGCTCAATATAGTACAGCTGGTCAGTGGTAGATCTGGTCTCCAGTCAAGGTCATTAAGAGCCTTTTCCCACCTGCCCCACCCCACCCCACCCCACAGGCCAGCAGCACCATCTAAAGGAATCCAGCCAGGTACTAATGTAGCATAGCAAGTCACTAAATTTGATGAATAAAAAGTCATCTTTCTCTCCTATGTCTTCCTGGAGATTTCCGTCAGGGTCCCTTCACATTTGTTCTTTTTGCTTACTAGATCTGTGCTACAAACAGAAAAACTATTTTTAGATGGTCACAATGGGAGATTCCACTTGTTCTCCAGGTGAGGGTTAAGATTGCTTCTGAGAACTTGGGGTGACCTCCCCCCATCCCGCCCCATACCTTGTGTTGAAGTTTAGCACCTCAGAGCCCTGTCTAGGTCTTTTACTGAAAGCTCCTCACTCTCAGCCTGACCTGAGTTCAAATGTCAACTGAGTCGCTAATTGGTCCTGAGCTTACAGAGGACTTAACCCATCAGTGGCAGAGATTCAGTGTCCCCATATACATAATGGTTATTGGAAGAATGGGAAGTAAGTAACTGAGCTTAGGACCTGTCATATATAAGTTCCATTTTCTCCTTCCCTATTCAAGGGTAGACATTGTCACTGATCTGAATCTCCACATTGACACTAGCAAATTCCCAGTGACTCTCTGATTCTTAAGAGTGCTTGTATTCCACAAGACACCAATGGACCACTGAGAAGATAAAAAATGAATCAAACGTGGCTAAGGGCAGCTGAGGGACATAACTACCAGAAGCTGTGAACACTGCACACAGCAGTGTTTCTTTTGTCTGCCACAGTGAGTTCATCATCACTGCTGTATGTCTGTTGGTCCAAACAGTTTTTGTATTTTGGGGTTAATAATCGCTGTCTGGCTTTTTACAGGCCAAATGAAAGCCTTAAGTAAGACCAACAATTAGCAACTCAATTGGGAAAGCAGAGAAAATGGCACCCAGTGTAAAAGTGTTGGTTTTTTGTTTGTTTGTTTAAGGAAAAGAATGTGAAAGAAATCTGATAGCTCAGTCTGGGCAGAACAGCACAACACTGCATCTATTACTCTTGAAGCAGCCTGGCTCTTTCATAACCAAAGCACTGAACAGAGGGGAAGCACTTACCCAGTCTCTGCAATGATTTCTGGAGCCACGTATGTTGGGGTGCCACAGACTGTGTACAGGGGCCCATCCACAATGGTGGCCAGGCCGAAGTCACCCAGCTTCAGGGATTTGCTGCCATCTTGGTGCTCATATACCTAAGAGGAAAGTGAAAGCCACTGTCACCATGAACCCAAGAGCTCAATAGCTTTTTCTTAGAGAAGGGAGGGGCACATGTTTAAATTTAAGGCACATAATTTAAAAAATCTAGAAATTATTTAAGGATGTATTTCACAGAATGTCTTTCTTTAGATTTCTACAAAATTGGAAACACAAGACAATTAACAAATGGAAATTTGTTAAGTGAATTATGGTGCCTTTACAAAGAGATGTACCTGACCATGAAAATGGCCATTAAAATGGTGATTTGAGTCTATATTTATTAAAATAAATTTTGTTTGGCAGTTGACCATAGAAGACTATAGCTTCTTTTGTATAAAATATCCATTAAAGAAAAACAATGACCAAAGGCATGAAAGAACACAGTGGTAGTGTCTCTAATGTTGGATGGTAAGGACTATGGAGATATTCCCCCTGCTTCTTATTTGTGTTTGATGTTTTTTGCAATTAAAATCAATTTACACAATCAAATGAAGTACAGAAAGTCTCCACTGCAGTGTCCCCGATTCATGCAGGTGACTTCTTCCTCCCAACACGTGAGCGGAAATGCCTGTGCACACAGCAAAATGCTGCATTTTCGGTGTTCCATGTTTCCACCAAGATCTATCTACATATTTATTAATAATTGAAAGGAATATCAATATTTCACTTCACCTGTGGCAATCTGGAGAGATTCATATTGGGTGCAGAGTCAGCATTCTGTCCAGGTTACCTTATTACAGCAGTAAGTGTTTCCAGTCTCTCACTCAACAAATCAAAAAAGATGCTTATCACTCTAGGCCAGTGTTTTTGCTGCTTTAATTCTAGGCCATGATCAAACCAAATGGAGACACCAAACACTATCCTAAATAACTCTGTAGGCAGGATCAAAGTTTCTTCATAAGGCTTTTCTGGTGTCCTCTTTTGGAATACACAAGATAAAGAAAAGGAAACTGCAGTAAATTTTTAGTACTTCCAGCAAGGGCACTCTTGAGGAGATATGTTAAAGAAATGGTGAAGTTTTCCTTATACATGAAAAGAAATTCATCCAGCAAATCGAGGCTGGATGTTCTTCTGTTATCACTCTAGGACCATCTGTTACTTGCTGCAGCAGTCTGAACCTCTTGCTCAGCAAGAGACATCTCCACACCTCAGGAGCACTGTTACCATTTACTCCCCCTGTCTGCCTTCCTTTGGAAAAAGTCTATTAGCTTTGCACTCTGCTGCAGTACAAAGTGCAGATGTTTGGCCAGCTGAGCTGCAGCATCAGCAATGACCATTTGGATCCTACTGTTTTGGCAGAGACAGCGAATAGATCCTCCTCTCTGGAGAGACTATGTCTTTTCTGGGTAGAAATTATTCTTTTACATCTTGTCCACACTCAGAATATAAAGTCTTCTTTCCCAAGGCTTCTGCATCGTGATCAAGTTGGGGCTGCCCTGGGACAGGCATCCAGAGACTTGTGGGCTCACCTGCACTGGGGTGGTTAGGGCAAAGACAGCCATGTGACCAGCTGTAATCTGAGATGGACACTTCTACTCGATGAAGCAATGATGCGTCCCCCTCACCATAAACTGCTCTGAAGTGGGGACCATGAGGTCTCAGAGCTTAAATGTCCTTAAACCTAGGAAATCTCTAAATTGTAGTTCTAGCATGTCAGCCACCCCGATCATTTAAATAATAAGAAAGGGGCTGGGGAGATAGCCCAGTAGAATAAGCTCCTGCCTGGCAAGCGCAAGGGCTTGAGTTCAATCCCCAGTTCGCACACAAACAAACAAAAACAAAACTCAAACCAATAAGGACATGTTTTCATGAGAAGTATGAGATTCAAATGTCTAGTAGATTGTCTAGTTTATTTATCAGAACAAAATTGTTTACTTTTCTTTGTTTTTGGTCTTTCCATTTCGGGGATTTTTTTTTTTTTTTTTTTGAGATAGTACCTTGCTGCGTGTTTCAGGCTGGCCTTGAACACACTATGAAAGAAGCTGGGCTTGAACTTATAGCCATTCTCCTGCCTCAGCCTCCACTTCCGAGTGCTGGGATTACAGGCATGCAGCACTGTGACTGGCTACCAATAAGCATTTTAAAATGCAAAATAACTGCTTGTTTTGATGCTCTGCTAGCTTCAAACATTCATGATGTACTTTGTGAGACTGTGCTGATTTTGGCCTATTCAACCCTATTTATGCAGAAAATTTTAAGTTTTCTTCTAAATACGGTTTCTATATCGCCTAACTTTACTAAAAAGCTTTACAAAACCAGATGTGTGAGGATCCAGCCATTAAATGCCATACTAGTTCTCTCTATGACCTCTAAGTCTCTTACATGAAGCCAGGCTTTGGCTTTTGAATAACTGTAGTTTAACAGGAATTCCACCTGACAAACAACCTCATACTCATTATGTTAGATGAGTAATTTTCAATAAGAAAAATCAAGGCCCAGCATCACAAGACAAACTAAAGAAGGCACTAAAAATAAATCTATCTAAAAATCTAACTAAAAAGAAAATGAGGATTACCTGAAAGTAGTAACTCTTTGAGAAAAGTAGAAATGATTTAAATAGAATACATTGCATGTTTGGTTTTAATATTCCTTTTTAAATCTCTCTTTAGACATGTGTACAACCCTCCCTTTTTGTTTTGCAAATTGTAGAGTATTTCATCAACATAAAGAGGTTCAGGTGATATTTAGGAGAGACAAAAGGAGCTCAGAGGCAAAGGTTTCTTACTTGTAATTGAAAACACTTCAGGACACAAGTACATTAGAAATGCTTCAAAGGAACGTTTTTGCAGGTGAGTAAATGTCCAGACCTTGAGTTTGGAATTCTGTTTAACATATTGTTAGGCAGGGCAGGAAACAAGGTTACTTCAGGATTTTTTTTTCCTGTCAACACTTTGAGAGAAGGATAGAGAGGAATATAGCCCAGAGTTTCTTCTCTTCCCTCAGGAGAGGTCCTCTCCTAAGGGGTATAATGCATCCACAGACAGCAAGGGCTCCCCATTAGTGCCCTCTACCACCCTAGCTACATTCACCCTCATCTCTTGCAAAGTCAGTTACAGAAGGGCAAGAGTGAGGCCATTTGCAATGTTATCAAAACTTTGTGAAAAGTCATAGATTGTTCAATACATCTGTTCGGCACACACATTTGCGCACGTGCGTGCGCGCACACACACACACAGAGCCTCACGCATACACACTGTCACAAAACCATCTCAATATTTTCCCAAATGGCAGCTATAAATTCACCATGAACCAAGTTTTTAATTAAAAGTTAGAAATCAGAAAGTCTTCTCACAAGTTCCCCTTTAAAAAAATTCTTAACCCTTGGTTTCTACTCTGGGAATCCATTCTTACTCTGTTCCTCAGCATTTTCCCCCCACCTGACCTTCTTTCAGAAGGGACATTAGCAGGCTGCAAGCAGAGACTTAGATTTGTGTGTGTGTGTGTGTGTGTGTGTGTGTGTTTCTAATATAAGAACTTTTGTCTGTAACTGTATTTTAAAAGCCTCTACAAACATGACCCACACGTGAAGTGGGAGTACACTAACTGTCAGTCAAGGAGTGTTCACAATGCGAGATATAATTTAATGTGTCGATGTTTCCTCACACTTGAAGCACCGAAGGGGCTATTACAGAGACGGGAATTAGTGCAAATTACTCAGTATGTAGTGCTTTCACTGTTTTAACTAAGCAATAAAACTGTGTAATTGTACAACACTAATTGAATGCAACTACACATAATTGTGGGTTGCCATATGTATCCTATTACCATAAAGACTGTCAGTATTTTGTAAGCTACTCTTGTGATCATTGCAGATGGTTACAGTCAGAGAAGTTGTTCTCTAGGGTTTATTATATGGCTATAAAGACATCTCACGATTTGACAGACTAAATGTGCTAAATGGCAACAATTATGAAAAAGTTCCAATTAAAAGCTGAAGGTATGTCTCACCAAAAGGCGATAGAATGAAATGTCAGGAATAGAATGAAACATCAGGATTGTAAAGTTTTGGTCTCACTGATATTTCTTTTTTAAGGGTTTTATCTTAGTATCTTTCTCCTTTCTTTGGGGATTTGCACTCACTGTAACTTGCTGAACAGGAGTAGACGTTTGGGCATTTGCCTGACTTCTCCTGGACGAGAAATTGAGACCATTTGGAAGAGTTATTTCAAAAAATAAAACCTTTAATATAGGGTCATAAAATGCAGCCGGTGGCCATAAAATACTATGAAAATTCATAGATAACCTGAGCCTAGTCAAATGTTTCTGAGATTCCCATAATCAAGAACTAAAACCTGACAAATATAACAGATGCATTGGACCAAACCAATTCTTGTGTTGCTGCAAATTCAAGGATAGCCTTGTTGAAAAGTTGGATAATGAATCATCAGTAACCACTGAAATAGTTTTCACAGAGGAGGTGAATAGATACTAAGAATTACTTCACCGAATAGAATTGAATAAAAGTGGTGTGAAATTGACAAATGCATGAAAAAGGATCAATTTACTTTTTAACATTTATGATATCTCTTTAAAAAGACTGATTTTCTGCCATCCATGGAATGTGGTCATTATGATGTTTTCTAAGACAAATGGATTAAATCTAAATCTTTAATCTCTAAGAAATTAAGTATAACAACATTTAAGCAAAAAGAGTTACTTTGCAAGATACACTTCACGATTGCATATTTTTGAATTAGACTTTCTGGAAAAAATATAATAAAAGCACTTTATACATACATGTCAAGTATTTATGATATCAAGAGTTAAATAATGAAAACATTAAAAGTTGCATAAAACTGAGAAAGGAGTAAGCCAAAAGAATGGCAATAATTTTAAAGGAAGAAATAAAATCACTTCTCCAAGTATTACACTGGAGAAATCTGGGAAGATGAAGAAGTAAACGGAAACTCTAGGAAACCTGATTCTTATCCTCAAATTAAAATAGAAATGAAAGTATCTAAAAAGGAGTTCCATGCAGCTGCAGTAAGATGCACAAAGCACACATTCCAGGTCCTTAGGAATTGTAATCTAGGATTCTGCCCACACTGTGAGAACTCAGTATCACTGCAAATTTTAAAAATTTAACTATATTTTGGCACACAATTAACATCCATAATGTCATTGTGTTAAAGTTAGAAATGGCAGATCATTACAGAGAACAGGGACTAAATGCTCCTTTAATCTTGATATCAGAAATAAACATTGCTAGCAACATGGACTATGGCTTCCAAAAAGTTTCTTTTCTGCTTGGCCCTCACCCCCGGGATAATAAATCCTCTATGTTTTCCCAAATGAATGATCACAGACATATACAATTCTTTTCAGGGGCTGCTGGATATTCCATTATGTGTATGTGGCATAATAATAACCACAGAACAACTACTATCACCATCACTTGCTGAGCACACAGGGTGTGCCAGACGGCATGACAAGGACTTCATGTGCTTAGGCCTGCTTGATCCTTCAACAGTCCTATTCATTTAGTGCTCTTACTGACACTTCCTAGAGATAGGAAAACTAGAGCTCAGATACATTACACAACTTTCCCGATGTTACACTACTAATAAGTATCAGCTCCAGAAATTAAACTCAGATATGTCGGCGCCTATGATTCGAACCAGAACGTCAGGTCACACCAACATATTACTGTTTAGCTGACTAGCACTCTATACGTTGTTTTAACACATACTGGGATTTTTTTTCCATGCTAAAACAACAACAACAACAAGAAAAAAACACTAAGACAAACTCCCCTATACTAACACACATTACTCTATAAGTACCTGATTTTTTCCCTGCTTAAGTTACATTTCTAGAACTGGAATTACCTGGCCGTGGGATATACATATTTAAGTCAATAACTGCCTATTGTTTAATTGACTTTTTAAAAGATTCTACTAAGTGACACAGTGTGGACCGCAAAGGCGAAGGACTCCACCGGGAGTGAACACTCACCAAGGCCTGTAAGATCACTGAGCACTGCAGGTCCTTAAAAAGAAGACTTCTGTAAATGCTTGGTGCTAAAAATGGCACATTTCTGTACTAAACAGGAAAATGCTGTTTGTTCCTTTTTTTTCTCTACTTTCATCTGAATTCAAAGAGCTAATTTTTTTCCCCCTAAACATCCACAAGAAAAAGGATCATTTTAGTTGGAGGCGTGGCTCAGTGGTTGAGTGACTGCTAAACATGTCCAACTCCCTGGGTTTGGTCCCCAGCACTACAAAAACAAAAACAAAAACCTCCAGGTTCTGCTTGGACATGTACTATGACTACTTACCTAAAATCAAGGCCAAAGTTTTTTAAGAGTTAAAACTTAATTTTTTTCTCATATTGCTCTAAATCTCTCACCCATATATATCTTATTAATGTCATCTCTTTAGTTTTTTGTGTCTTTTTTTTTCAATCTTGGCAAATTGCCAACATTGTCTTTGTATTTGCAATCGTCCTGTCTCAGCCTCCCAAGTAGCAGGGACTACAGGTGTGCACCACCATGCCCAGCTTTAGTTACAGTTTATTGCTCTTAACTACAGCATACAAAAGTTCTCTTTCCTTCCATTGGCAGCCTTTCATATATTTGACAAATCACCTGCCCCATGTGGTCCATCCTTTCTCAGGTTGAGCCCTGGGTCTCTGACATGACACAGCAGGTTATAACCATGTAGTGTACTGTGAAATGAGAAGGCAAAGGACTCCACTGATGGTGACACTTGTTCAATGAAAGAAGTCTAAGGGCACATTAATATTTTTAGCAGCCATGTCCCACTGAGACCCATACTGAACTTCTGGTCATCTCATTGCCTTTTGACCTAAAGTTGTGCCAAGTTTTTTCATTACTCTTTCTTCAATCATCAATAAATCAATGATGCCAAAACCACTTAGCACATAGGGATTTATGTTTATGTCTTGTTACATTTCACTTTGCTGATTTTGGAGCCAAAGATAATTATGTACTTTGGTATAATATAGTTTCAACTCAAGTCAGAAGCAATGATGATTAGGAGCGCTAGGGACAGACTCACGAGGAGCACTGACTTTCTTCCTTTGGGCAATCCCCAATCCATTAATCAACACACTCTGGTGACTCAAGTTCATAGTACAGTTGTTCTGTGTCTGGGGGCTCTGGACTATGAAGATTGGAAATACTTAAGAAAGAATTGTTTCTGTATTAAACATGTACAGACTTTTTTCTTATAATCATTCCTTTAAAATACAGTGTAATAACCATTCATATAGTATTTATATTATATGAAATATTATAAGTCATCAAAAAATTTAAAGTATATGGAAAGATATACACATGCTCTATGCAAATACCATGCCATTTTATAAGAGACTTGAGCTTCACAGGTTTGGGTCTCCACAGGGAGTCCTACAGATTCGGGGGAAACTCTCTACAGGGGACTGACTGCAAATTGATCTACGGGTGTTTTTGTTTGTGAACTCTACTGGAGCACTTGCTGTCTACCTCAGTTAGCTATGCTACCCCAGTATGAACTTGGGGAGTAAGAGTCTTGGATCTAAGGCAGAAGGAAATCCATTGTCTTTTGAGGTTGGTGTTACCTTGAATAGAAATTAAGAAAAGTTAGAACACACTGTGACTGTCCTTCGGGGTGAACAGGACGACACTGCTAGGCAAGTCTTCATGGAGTGGCCCCTGAGGACCTTGAGCTGCTCGTCACTCTGTGGGAAGCCTAGAACAGCACAAGCACTCGGGAAGAATCTTCTAAAAGAACATTTCTGAACAAAAGACATGAATTTGCCAGGAAACTGCTTTCTCCTGCTGGGGAGTTTGGGAAGAAAAAATGTTTTAAATATATGTTTTAATTGGAAGACAATGACGGTGTTTACTTCTGTAATCTAATAAAAATAGTGATGTAGGTTATATTTTTGCCTGTGAAGGTTAACTTCATAAGGAGGTGACATCTGGGTGGATATTTTTTAAAGACTCACCCAGTTCTCTAGAAGAATCAAGATACAGCTGATTTCTGCGGCCAAGGATACAAGCGTGCCATCTAGTGGTAACTCCTGTACACTGAGTTCTCTCTCTCCCTCCCTCCCTCTCCCTCTCCTTGTCTCTCTCTCTCTTCCTGTCCCTGTCCCTGTCCCTTTCCTTGTCCCTGTCCCTCTCCCTGTCCCTCCCCTTCCCCCTCTCCTAAGTGAGGTTTATATTGAAGGCAAGGGCACTCTGACTTCTCCATGTAGCAGATGAACTGGGAAACAGCTTGGGCTTGTCCCATTGGCCTTGTCCCCTACGTTCTGCGAGGCTGTGTCATTCATTCACTTGTGTGTACATCTCATCCATTCTGCCAATCACCTGCCGCGCATCTCTATGACTATTGTGCACCAGGCTCAATAATAGATAAAGCAAAAAGAACCACAGAGTCGCTGGCATGACCACCTTGGAGGAGAAACTTTACTAATGATACAAAAATAAATTTGTAAGAGGTGCTATTATTGGGATTGAGCTCAGTTTTTATGTAAAATGGAATTGTGAGTCAGATCATATTTTATGGTTAAAATAATTTTGACCTGACCAAGAACTTAAATAAAATGTTCATATAGTCACTACAGGTCTTTAAAACTAAGCTACATTTTTATATTATGCTATAAGCATTAAAATAAAAATGCTAGAAGTTCTGCACACACCTTTACAGAAACCTATAGCTGAATTAGTCATTTATAAAAAAACACTTTCCAAATGCAAGTATTCATCAAACATACAATTAGCAAAAAACACATTATCAATCTGAAACTTTAGCAGAAGTTTTCAGATCTGTAAATGAAGCAGTAAAGCAAAATGTGCAATGAGTTCTTTTTATTTATTGGCCGACTTTTCTTTTAGTAAGCAAATAAATTCAAAATATTGTATTTGCATCAACTTTTCTAGAGTACTTTTCAAGTCTGTAGCTCTACATTTTGTTGCCAAATAGTAAATCCATACATGGATGAAAGCAATGTCAAAAATGAATCAAAATTTTTACTGTATACCATGTTATCATGAAACACTTTTATTTTTAGAGCTAATGCATTTTTTGTTAAAAGAAGGGGAAAAAACAAAAGGAATTAATATCTCCTATCTCTCTGACTTCATAAAGTGCCCTTAGCGGAGGCTCGAAGGACTTAGGTAACTTGATCCACGTCATGACACCAGCCAGGGGAAGAAGGAAACGCTTGGATTTGAACTTTGTCTGACTGATCTTAAATCTTCATTACATGAACGTGCACAGAATTTCAAAGTAACAGAGACTTAACATGGAATTAATGGTGTCATTCTAATTTTGTTAAATGTATTTTTAAAATTTTATTCTGTAATAGAGTTATTGCTGAAAAATTTGCCAACACCTGCCTCCCATAGTAAATACACACACACACACACACACGCACATATCAGAGAATGCAATTAGATTTCATGTGATATTTTAACTTTATGTTATGAATGACTGCCTTTGCTTCTGTATATATTTCAGATTCTTGAATTAGAAAAGAAAGGAGAAAAGGGGGAGAGAAAATCTTTTCCTTTTTGGTTAATTTAAAGTAAGATATGTTCCAGTGCATGGAACTTGATCCTGCAAGTTGTAATTTCAGCAAAAGTACACTGCTATGTGATCATTTAAGGCATTTGCAGAAATAGATAATACTATGTTGTCGAGCAAATAAACAATGGGTGCCCAAAACTGAACTGAAAATGAAAAAGGGGAAAGGAAGGGAATTTTAATTTTCAATCACTAAAGTTTTGGAGCCTCAAGAAATTATTAGACAGAGACCACTTGTACATCTGCTCACCAGGGACAATCCTAGGAAGCTTGACACGGGAAGAATGAGCGCACTTGACAGGAAGTTGCTGCCATTCAAGGAGGCAGCAGAAGAGAATGTTTAGGCTGCACAGAAACGTGGAATCTGAGGTGCAACTAGGTCAGAGCTCTGTTTTTTAACCTCAGCTGCCTTCGTTAGCTGTAGCCAGTAGCTACAAGTTTACCAACAGAACTGCAAAGAACTAATTACTGGGATGCCTATCTTTTCTTCCTAGATGTCAAGTCCACAAAGGAGTTAACCCTCACCTAAATGTAGTTCAGTGGCTTTGGAGTAGATCAGAACTGGATTGAGGTCTTGGTTTTACAAGCTCTTATAACCTTGGGTAGGTATCTGTGTGGAGGCACCCAGTCTCCCTCCCTGCACAGTGGTACATACAAAGCATTTACCTCATGCTGGTGGTTGTGAGGATTAAGAAAGATAATGACCGCGAAGCACCCAGTGTGTGGCTGAGCCCATGGGTGGTTCTCGA
>NDGM011001825.1:0-11327 GCA_002564305.1 Octomys mimax
GGATTGGATGATGCCCACTCACACTGCATGACAATGATGCCATAAACTCTACACTGATTCAAATGCTAATCTCATCTGCTAATCTCATCTCATGAGTACAGACACAGTTAGAATTAATCTTTTACCAGCTATCTGGACATTCCTTAGTCTGGCCAAGTTGGCACATGAAATTAACCACCGTATTCTATCCTGAATAATCAATCTCAAGTTTGATATTTGGATTTGTTGTGTAATACTGGATACATTGTGTACCTATGCCTTGTTTAATTGTCTTGGTTAATAAAGTCAGATTATTTGAGCTTTCATCTTTCCTATCTCAAAAATGTTTTCAATCATCCTAACTATTCTGATAAATCCAAGAATTTTGGGACACTATTAATTCTTGGTTTTAACTGAAAAAAGTAGCGCATTGGAAGGCTCTCTTCCATACCACCCCTGCTGTCTTGCCAGCACGTACATACTATTTTGTCTATATCAAGCTCCATAGTTTTGATTTTGTTACTAAACTTTTTCTCCTAATATTTTCCTCCTTTATCTTATTCTCTCATCCTCATACATCATGCACACACAAATCCCTGTACATAAAACTGTCTGTAGACCTGCATGTCAACCATGAGTCGCCATCCAGACTCCTTTTCACAGAGAATCCCCAGTTGGGGGCCACAGGTATCTTCTCTGACACAGTCTCAGGCAAGGTCTCTTCAGTTCCTTGGAGATATTATAACAATCTTCAAAGGAGAGACTCCATGTGTCTAACTGTAATTGTTAGGTGTGATAGGTCCATTTGATTTGAGCAAGGACCAACAGATAGATAAATGTTAAGTGTGTCTGTGGATGACTGACATGTAACCCATGTCTTCCCTGCCACACCCCCATAAGGTAGGGGAAAGAACCAACCAATAGGCTTGTTGCCTGGATGGAACTGAAAGGGTTAAAAAAAAAAAGTCTTTTTATTAAAGGAGATCACCATTGGACCTAGACACTGTAAACACTGACCTCAACTTCCTTCAGGTTGCTAGGATAGACCCTGCAGTCAGTCACATAAGTGACTCTGAGGTGAGCTTCCAGGCCTTTGGCCTTTGATATCGGCTAGGTCCACTGGCTCTCTAACACTGATCCAGCAGATGGCCACTGAGACTCTTCTAGTTTTGATTCTCCAAGCCTACCTCATAAATCCCTTGTACGATCATATATATATATATATTCTGACCCTCTAGAGAACCTGAACACTAATCATAACAAAAAGCAATCAGATAAAACTGTATGTAGGATATTCTGCTAGACAGATGATTTTAACTTTTCTTAAATATGAGGTTCACAAAAATACCAAAAGTTAAAAAAAAACTCAACAAAAAAGTGGAACTGCTCTAGATGAAAAGAGATTAAGATATACAAAAATAAATGTAATGTGTGATCTTCAATTGAATCTTGAACTAGAAAGAAACAAGCTAAAATTGTTCAGAAAACTGAGAAATTATACATATGGCTGTGTGTAAATAGTATTATTATGTCAGTAATCTATTTCTTGGTTGTGATAATGATACTGTGATTATTTAAATCTACTACTGTCTGGATTTATGGCCCCCCCCAAAGCTCATAAAGTGATTGGCAAAAAGCCTATCTTTTCTAAGACAAAATATTACTCACTGCCTCTAGAAGAAATGGACCCCAGGACCCCATCACAATAGGTGAAGGGACCACATGAGAGGTTCCTGGTACAGCAAAGTCATCTCCACCCAGGACATGTGGGGCTCTTTACCACTAGCCAGATAGTGTACTGGTCAATCTTACATAAGTTCTGCTCAAAAAAAGCCCAATAAGTTTAAACTTCACCCTACCATGGTTGAATTGTGCTTTATATTACAAATTCAAGGAAAAGCAAAAACTATATACCTTCTATGGTGATGGTGATGATAATCAAGTGTCATTACAAATGACTACATCTACACCCTCATGAAACATCAGTTACCTTTTCCTTATCCCAGCACTCCATCCTGAGAGACTATTTTGAGCAGTGGTTCCAAGGTACTCTGTGCTCCTGATACCCCCTAAAGTATGGGGCAGTTCATTGCTATTGTCCTAGTTTAATTGACATCACCCCCTTTCACTCTCAAAATATTTCAACTTGGATGATAAGCTGTACGGTCACTCTATTATCACAGTCATAGCCTGCTAAAGGGCACCGAGAGATCCATTCTTTCTTAATAATTACCAAAATGTGTTTCCAATAGCATCCCTAGAGCTCCTACAAAAATAAACAAAGTGGCTGATACAGTGGTGCGTACCTATATTTCCAACCACTTAAGAGACTGAGGCAGGAAGATGATGAATTTGAGGCTAACCTGGGTAATTTTGCAGGAGTCTGACTCAATGAAATTTAAAAAAATAAATAAAGGCTGAGGGCACAGCCCAGAGGCAGAGGCTTGCCTAGGATGTGTGAAACCCTAGGTTCAAACCCAAGTATCATACTCAATCAATCATCACTAAATAAAATAAACACATAAATACTGGGTGGGGGTGCCAAAGGAAGCATGGTTCATTTCACTGTGCTCGTTCTCTTCCACAGCAACTGCATACTGAAGTTGGAAGTTCAGGCCAAGAAAACAGGAAGGAGAAGACATCTGTGACTATACCCTAACACTTAAAGATGCTCACTTAAGTAACCCACACTCTCTCAGACTAGTAGGTTTCCTTCAGTGGCAAATGATTTTTCTTACTGATGCTGTGTGAACTGTGTGCACAGTGACTGAACACAACCTGTAAGATGAGACTCCTGTTTTTGAGGCCCTGTAGCTTAGTAAACACCGACTCATCCCAGCCTCCTTACTTAAGGGAAAGAGAACAGAACTGCTTGCCCTGTTGGCTCCCCCTGATTAGTTCCCTTCCCCAAGAATTGAGTTCTTACTCTTGTAAGAATTTACCCAGTGCTGACAGAAGAAATACCATCTTTTCCTGGACAACAGGAATGATACTGGGGTCAGGATGAGAAGAAGGGAAAAAAGGATTTGGTTCTACATTTGCCAACCCACTTCTAATTTGAAGTTTTAATATTTGTAATACATCATTATTAATATAGACCATTTAATACACTCTATAAATGTAACCTGTTTATATCACATTACACACTACAGATGGAATGGTAGAGTAATAGGTAAGTCGTGTCTTGTGAGGATATTATAAAATAAAGCAATAAAAGCTTTCATGAAGTGCTTTACATTTTGCTAAAGCATTTTGCTTTTCATTCCCCAGTACAATTAGAACCTCATTGGAAACAGGGTTTTGTGTATTATATTCATTGCTTGTATCCCAATAGCTCCCGAAATTTCCTGGTATACAGTAAATGCTCAATAAAAATAATTAAAATTTTTTATCAATTCTAGGTTGTTTGACTGAAAACAATGATCAGTACCTTGATATACATTTTTCTTTTAAAAAATACTTTATTTTATTCTAAAGAGTAAAAACAAAAGCAAAACAAATAGCAGAAACAAAGAAACAGGGGAGATAGCTCAGCAGCCTAAGTGCCTGCCTGGCAAGCATAAGGTTGTGAGTTTAACCCCGGTACAAAAAAGAAAAAAGAAACTATAGTTAAATTTATGTTTCAAGTGTTCTTATTGCTAAAGTCGTGTTTTTCTTACTTTCCAATTAAAAAGCTAAAAGACTTCTTTTCCACATTAATAGTTATGATTATAACTTTTTTACTGCAGTTTTCAAGTCATCAATTTTAATATGGTTAAAAAGCCTTCATTGATGGAACTTTTCAACTAAAAAAATATGTATTACTGTTTTGAAAACTCTTTCTGGTATATACTATTTCTTCCTTTCTTAAAAATATAAAAACAAACAACAAACACAGAACAGTCTGTTAGTGCTGCTTTTATTCAGTGTCAAAATAGCACCTGTTAATATTACAACAAACCTCATCAAGAAAATCTAGGTATTATGGGGTTGTCAGGCTCAATATGTATGTATTAGTTTTCCAAATTTTCAATTTTCACTGGGGACAAATTCTATGTATCTCTGGAAGTGATGGACTGATTTTGTGGTTGCGAAAATTATCGACAAAAGCCGAAGATTGACAAGCATCGTGTTCTGGATGTTCTTCTGCATAAAAACGACCTTCCATAAAAAGATGTGTTCCACTGAGGTCATTATACTAGGGTTTAAAAGCTCACAACAATCACACAGGGATTTTCTCCCAAGGGTTCTGCATAATTGGTGTGGAGTGGAAATTTCTGTATATAGAACCACCAGTCTTGTCACAAAAATTGAAAAAGATGCACTCAAAAGTTAGAACTTAAAAAAATTAAACATTTTTATTGTTTCATTGATACTTTTACATACAATTGTATTTTTCCCTGTAAGCAGACTTATCAAGTGAGTTTACTCTGTATATAAGAAGCAAGGTCTTAGTTTCACCCTAAAGGGCCCTTGTGCAAAAGCCCTACCTTAAAGCCATTAATATCAGCCCATACTCAACCTCATAGTTTTTAGACTTTTTTTCTAAAATTTAAGGTGTTTATGATAGTAGAAGTTTGAATATTTTTAAAGTCTTTTGGGGGGTTGTACAATCTCCTCTGGGCAGTAGGTTCAGTGATGTGGTCACATACTGCGTAATAAATAAGGAACAAATATTTGGCTTAATGCTCAAAATGCCTTAAGGGCATTAATCAATGTCCAATCTGACTCACTTAAGAAGTTTCAGAAATAATCATTAGACTGCTTACATCACTGTTCAAAAGAGCAAGAGAAGATAATCAGGACAAAACCCCAGGAGATGAACGTCTTTTGTTGCTCGTGACTGGTGAGCTGTCGGCAGCACAGGACTACAGCTCAGACTGACCACAGGACTGCCCGCTGGGTCCTGGGAGTTGAGCAGATCAAAATCCTAGAGCATCTCTCCAGCCCTCCCACACCTCTTCCGTATCTCCTTAACAAGCCCTATGACCAGCATCAAGGCAGTTGTGCATCTGGGAAGTTGGAGCCTAGGAAATTAATGGGGCCACATTTGATAGCCATTGAGGTCATTATATTAGGGCTTAAAAGCAAACTGCCACACGCCACTCTATGGTCTCACATCCATATCATACAGACAGCAAGACAGGGTCATCTCCTCAGGGAAGCCCTAATTGGGTTTCTCTTCTTCCGCCTTTTATTGATCTTCACATAATGAGTCAGCAGGGTCAAAAGTTTCATTTTTCTCTCCACTTTCCTGGGGAAGCATAGTGAACAGTCCTAAGAATCAGAACTGGGAAATGGAAAGGCAGCCAAAGATCCTCCTCAGCCTTCAGGTCTGAATTGCAGCTCCAACCAAGCTTTTGCAGAGACGACTGCATGGGCTTCATTCAGGTTTGCACAGCTACTGTAAAGAAGGCTGGTTTGGTGTTGTCATTATGCTATTGGGAACTGTGTACAAACCCCTTGAGGAATCCTCTGCTGGAGCGGATCCATCTGTGCACCCCCTTGGTCTCTGGTTTCAATCAGACCATAAAGTCTCAAAGCGTTGCCCAGAACCCTTCACACTTTCTCTCTTGTATCTTAGTCACATCAGCTATGGTGCCTAGCACAATACCTACTTCACAGCACTCAATAAATACATATCAAGTAACTAATAAGGAACAGAAGGGTATCGCCCCAGGTACCATCATTAATCACTCCTCCTTGCTGGATAAATTTTAAACAAGGCCTTGAAAAATCAAAGGGTAGTGGCTACAGACAGCTGCATCCACTACAGCCAGCAATTATTGATCCAAGTAGGAATGTTAACCTGTTTAGTTAATAATTCCTCACAAGGACACTGAGTGTGATAGTAGGTATTAAAATATTCATTTCATAGATGAGAAAATAAAGCTCAGAAAAGCCAAAAGGTCTTTTTTATTCTCCACTCATAGTTCATAACTCTGAATTTCCTGTGTTTCTCAAGTATTTTTGAGTTTCTGTAATAAGAAAGAGCTATGGTTGTCTCCCTTGTTGCTGTAATATTGACAGAAGTACACTATAAAGATAATATAAAATAACAAAAATTAAAAGGAAAAATTTCCAAGCAGGTGAGGACATTTTGTATATAATATTCAAGGCTTCAAAGTTACCTGAGACATCAACTAATCAATATTATATGTTGTCTGCGACCTTCCTCACTGTATACTTTGAAGAACCCAAGAAAGATGTATGTAACTTCTGCAGAGCCAGGCCCACCCTGGCTGAGGGCAAATCAACTTTATTGGCTGAAAACCAACTCCACACTGGTGCTCTTCATTCAGTGCTTATATCCCTTTGCCCAAATTAGAAGGTTGACAGTCAGATCCAACATGACAACATTAGAAGGTAGGGCCTTTCTGAGGTGAAGTAGTGAGTGTGAGATCCTCACAAATGTGATTAGTGCCCTTTTAAGAAGCCCCAGAGTTTTCCTTCATCCATCCTAGAAGGTGAATACACAGCATGAAGACAGCTATTTATGAGCCAGAAAGTAAGTTTTCTGAAGATATCAATATGATAGTACCTTGACTGTGTATTTCCTAGCTTTCAGAACTGTGAAAAACAAATGTTTATTGTTTATAATTCAGCAAGTGTATGGCACTGTTACAGCGACCCAGAGGGACTAGCCAAAAATTGGTATCATGAGTCAGATGTAAAAATACTTTAAAATGTAGATGCTCCCTTAGAATAAGCAAATGCTTGGTGGTGTGGTCTTTTTAATTTTTTATATTAGTTCATTGAGAAAGAAGTATCAATGAGACAGTTTCAAAAAGAAAAGCCTACATTACAACGAATGGTGTCTTAGTTACCTTTTTTGTTGCTGAGACAAAACACTTGACAACCAAAGTTCAAGGCAGAAAAGTTTATTTGGCTCACAGTTTGGAGAGGTTTCAATCCTTAGCTGGCTGGCTCCAAAGCAAGGTGGCACGGCAGAGGAGCATCCCAGAGGAGACACAGCTCCCAGGCGCCAGGTGGTAAAGCAATGAGGGAGACAACCACAGCTCTTTCTATCTCTTCTCTCTTACTCAGGCTACTTAAGGCAGGTACCACTCATATCCTTAGCCCTAGTGTCCTTCATCCTCACATTGCACCAGGAATCAATCCCAGCATCACATGGACTAGGTCCAGCCACCTCTGCAAATGCCCCATCTGTCAGTGTATGAAGCTTGGGGTGGGACAGCTAGACATAACCATAACAAGTAGTTAAGGGTCATCCTGCCAGGGGTTAGCTCAGTGATAGCACCTGGCTTGCAAGCGTGAGGCCTTGAGCTCAATTCCTTGTTTTAAAAAAAAAGGGCAGTGGGGGGGGGGGTAATTCTGATGGTGGCTCAGAAAGAAAAGAAGAGAGCCACAGAGAAAGCCTCAATTTTCTTAGAGAGTACGTCATGTATCAGTCACCTTCCTGTTGCTGGTACAAAACACTCGACATCTGCAATCTAAAGAAGGGGAGATTTATTTTAGCTCCCAGTTTGGGAGGAATTCAGTCCATAGCTGGCTTCAAGGAAGAATGGCATGGTGAAAAGGGCATGGCAGAAAAAAAGCAGCTGATAAATAGAAGGGAAGAGCGGGGGCAAGACCATGCCCTTCCAGGTCCCACCCCCAGTGGCCACCTCTCCCACCAGGCTCCACCTCCTAGAACACCAGCTATGGACTCATCAGGGGACCAACTGATCAACACAGCACCCCCCTGGCCCCATCACCCCTCATCTCTGAATACCTAAGACTCTGGGGGGACATGTCCGATCTAAACCGTAACACTGCTGTAATCCTGAACAGAAGATTTCAAGTAACATGAACTTTAGGTAAAGCCCATCTGATAAAGTCTCATGTACATGCAGAATACGTTATTGGAAAATGGGTCCACTATAAAGTGACAAAGAACTTGGCAGAATCATCCTTATATTCCAGAGTTTCATAGAGAGCAGATATTATGAGTAACAGAATTGGATATTTAACTGAAGCTATTTCTAAGCAAGGTATTGAAGATGCAGTTTTGGCTTCTCTTGACTCCTTGTGATGTGAGAAGAAGTAACTCAAAGACAGAATTGTTAAGTACAAAGAACAATTCAAACACTTAGAACATTCTCTGCCACAGTGAAAAAAGAGAACACTAAGAGTGTGCCCAAAGGAGACTAGTACGCACCATCCATGCCCAAGGAAGCCAGGGGCTGTTCTCCACAACAAAGGCTGAAGAATCCTGAACATGACTGACAGGACCTTCGAGCTGCTGCTGCCATCATCCAGAGCACAAGAACAAGGAGGGGTCAGGGCAGTTTCACAGAAGGGAAGCAGTGCCATCTGTTGGACTGGGGCAATGCTACTCGGCACCGCCGCTCATCAAGGCCCTCACTCCAGCGACGACAACCCGTGCTTCTCAGCCTCTCTGGCGGGCACCAGGCACCATGGAGCAGTGCAGTCCACTCTTGAGGGAGCAGGCAGGTGTCTTCCACGATGTCCCTGCAGTGCGGTCTCCACAGGTACACAGACAACACAGGACCAGAGGACACAGCCATTTCCACCTAGCTTTCAAAGGCCTGCAGCCAAGAGCAAACACCCCAACCAGGGAGAAGTACGGCATGGGGAAGAGGTTTGCATGCAAAGCTGGAAGAAGCTGCCTCACCAGGCCTGGGGCTGAGGTTTCCATCCTACTGTTCATGGAAAAAAAGAGCACTAAGACCCAAAAAAAGTTTATAATTTGGACTCCTCCAGGACATTCGCTTCTTTTCCATATCTCCCTGTTGGAATGGGTGTATGTACCTTATGCCTATCCCACCACAGTATTTATGATACACATAACTTACTTGGCTTCACTGCTTAAGGGCAATCTGTCTCCAGATGAAGCACATCCTGAACTCACTCACATACGATTTAGACAGTACTCAGAGGAGACACTGGATCTGAGACCTTTCAGTTGATGCTGGTACAACTTAATACGTTGGAGACTGTTTGGATGCCTCAAAAATATTTTGCATGTGAGAAGGAGAAGAATTTCAGAGGGCTGAGGAGCAGAATTCTGCAACTGGAATTCTCTTAATCCCCAAATTAACACGTTAAAATCATAACAGGATTAGGTGAAGTCTTTCAAGAGTAAGTGGGTCATAAAGGTGGAGTCCTTGTGAACAGGATGAGTAACCGTACAAGAGACCCCAGCAAGCTCCCTTATCTCTTCCACTGTGCAGTGTCCCAGCAAGATGATGTTCATATGTGAGGCAGAAAGCAGGCCTTCACAGGCACCAAGTCTGCAGACACTTAGGGCTTGGACTTGCCAGCCCCCAAACTGCGAGAAGTAAGTTTCTGCTGTTTGTAAGCAACTTGCTTCATGGTACTGCTGTAACAGAATAAGACAACAGAATTCTTTTCTCAAATTGTCATCTTTAGCCAGACTCATGCCTTACTAACGACTTTTCAAAATGCATGTTACACTAAGCATTTCAAGCTTAGGTCCATAGTATGTTTGGATTCATAAAATGTTCTACAGATAGTGAGCTGGTTCTCCTCTGTATAATATACAGTGTAGACTGAGAGACTGCTACTCATTTCTGCTTGTCTTTTTTTTTAATAGTACACAGCACACTATATACATCCAATTTGTTACTAATGAGAATATCCCAACTGATGTGTACTTACTAGAAATTAGTCATTAATAGTAAGAAATGAGATAGTATTGGGGTTCTGCAATATCAGTTTGTTACCTGAGTAAACGTCAAAGTTGCCTCCATTTTCAGGTGAAGAACTGAACTGTCTGATGAGCATTAGTCATCATTTTCTCCAATAACTTTGTAAAGATTTCTCTCTACCCTACTGTACTGTTCTGAAAATCCTTGAGAACAGTCCAAGTGTGGGCCAGGGAGATAGCTCCACAGCGTAAGCACCTGGCTGCCAGGAGCAAGGTCCCAAGTTCAATCTCTGGTAACAACAAACAGAGGGAATCTCAAGAACAACCTGAGCAAAATGTACTGAAACATGAATCAAAATGTCACACCATGAAAGCTTCATACCCTTCGGTCGTTCCTCACGAGAGGCCACGAGGCAGGTCACTGGCTTAGTCACACTTCACAAAACGAATGTGGAAGAACGAAGAGAAAGACATTATATGAGGGGGCCGAGAGACCAGACGAAAATACTAAAGCATTCATAAAGTACATCTTGCATCTGCAGAAAAGAACCCTGCTACCATGGGGGCACACTTCTAACAGCGGCTGTCAGAGGCAGGAAGGCACTGTTTTCCCAGTGAAATCCCTGCAACAGAAGAATCACATGCAAGCCAGAAAAGTCAGGTCTCAAATCCACATTCACAGAATCCCAGTGAACCTTTAAGTTGCTTTCTTTATAATACAACTATTTTACAATCCATGGGACACCCTCTTTTCTATTCTTCTACCATAAAAAGCTTTTATACTGTATTAAACAATCAATAATTCTATTTCACTGAATTTGTTTATGGCTTTATACTTCAAAAAAGTTTGGGGAGAAATTTACCTATGAATTCTTGATAAAGAACTAGGATGGAATAAGACTGCATGAAACAGGGAGTATAGGACATGTATGTTGCATATACACCACAGCTTATTGATCCCTGGTACCGTGAAGCAAAAACAGAATACAGGAACACTGCAGCTTAAGTAGGCATGTGTGCAGAACTGAATCTACTATGATATCTTCTCATAGGCAAAAATGACCTCACGGATGGGCTTTCTTTCGATGTGCAGAAACCCCATCTTATTTAGTATATAATTTAAAACTTGACCTTTAACAAATAATCTCCCTTTTTAAGCTTTCCTACTTTGGTTACATTAGGTAAAATGGCAGAGAAATACATTCCCTCCATCCCCAGTACTACAAGCAAGCACCACCCTTCTCCAAGGAAGAGCTCAGGTCCCTTGAGTTACATACAGTTGCTCTGAGCTAGTCTGTTGCCATCTTAGCAATAACAACAACAAAAAACTACAATAGTAAACATCTTAAATTTTGATGAAAATTAAAGAATGTTACATAGAAACAATGTGAAAGTCCAGCCCCATCATTTCTTTTCAGATATAAAAACTAAGGCCCAGAGAGGTTAGAACCTTTGTCTAAGATCACAATTAATGGCATATCTGGGACTGGGGGGAACCTAGGCCAGCAATCTGGTCCTTCTTGCTCCTGAGGAAGGTGAAGGATTGGCTCTGATTTCTCACCCCTGGCTGCCATAACCAGAGGAGGGCTCCACAGTGAAGACACTGCCTATGGCAGGTGGGACAGTAGCACTGGCAGGCAATAAAAGGGCAGCTGGAGAACATTCTGAAATTTCCCCTATGCTGTATCCTCTGGGTACCCACTGTGGCCTGTGCCTTTCCATAGTACATGACACA
>NDGM011001840.1:0-20817 GCA_002564305.1 Octomys mimax
TGTTATCCTACTTTTGTCTTTGATTTTGTTTTTTTTGTTTTTTGTTTTTTGTTTTTTGTTGTTTTTTTTGGGGGGGGAACCAGGGATTGAACTTAGACCCCTGTGCTTGCCAGGGAAGCCCTTATTCTACTGAGCCATCTCCCCAGCCCCATCAGTTTTTTTTTTTCCTTGCTCTTGTTTTTAGTCTTCAAAATAAGAGAAAATTACAATAATAATAAAAAAAGAACTTCTCTGGGTAGCCCAGTATTTATTAGATTTTCAAATAAAGGAGGGGATACTGAAGAAAATGCAGAAATCTGGGCAGGAAGCGGGAGTCCCTCCTAAATTGTATTAATTTAGTAGAACTGTGTTGCCCCCAGGAAGGCCTTCACCACAGCAGTGACAAGTCTGCAGCTACAGTCTCCCTGTAGTTAGTTGGGGTTGGACCCAAACATCCTCCGCTGTGGCCTCATCTTGTCCTTTGAGGCTTCCCAACTTCACAGGCCAACACAAGCCCGGGGGGGACCAAGTGACTCATAGAAGTTCACTTACTCTGAGTCCACTGCCCATCTCCAGGCAAGGGCCTAAGCCTCGGACAAACTCATTCATAAGCATGACAAACCAATTGGGTAATATTAAATCCTGCTGAGAGAGGCTACATAGTGTCTCCATCAGGTGGCAGCTTTCTCTTCTCTGTCTGTCTCTGTGTTTGTCTGTCCATCTGACTCTCTTTGTGTGTGTGTCTGTCTCTGTCTCTGTCCCTCCCCCCTTTCCTCTCTCTCTCTCTCTCTCTCTCTCTCTCTCTCTGCCCCCCCTCCCTCTCTCTCTCTTCTTCTCTCTCCCTTTCTCTCCCTCTCTCTCCCTCTCTGCCTTTCTCTCTCCCTTTCTGTGTAGTGGGGTTTGAATCTAGGGCTCCTACGCTGAGCTATATCACCAGCCCTTTTTTAAGACTTTTAGAGAGGGACTTGCCAGGTTGCTAAGTTGCTCAGCTTGATTTAGTTTTTCCCTCTTCTATAGTCATAGCTCTTAATCCCTTCCTTCAGGATGTTTTGGGATTTCTTTTCTAGTACTGGGGACTAAACCCAGGGTCTTCACACTGAGCTACATCCCTAGATACCCTTTAATTTTTTTAAATTTTGACACAAGGTCTCATTAAATTTCTAAATTTCCCAGGCTATATTCAAACTTGTTATCCTCCTGCCTAACCCTCCCAGTGTGCTGAGATTATATCATTTCTGAGTTCTGGGATCATATCATTTCTCAGATTGAAAATAATCAGACCTTTTCCCTTTTCATTTCACCTTGAACAACATGGCCTAACAACTTCTTACAGAGCACTTCCATCGAGTCAGGTATTGGAAGAAATCTGCAAGTGGTGTAGTCTGGGGAAGGCAGCGTGCAGGCTCAGTGCAGGCACCACACCGTGTTGTAGCGGAGACTTGATCGTCTGAGGACCTGGGTGGCTGTGGGGCCCAGGACCAGGCTCCCTGCCAATACTCAGAGATGCCTGCAGTATCTTTTTCCCCCAGGAATGCCCCAGCATCACTTATTCAGTAAATCTTTAAATCTCTGTTGGTTTGGGAAAGCTGCTTTTGTCCATCTCAAAGTAAACTGGAATTCGTGGATCTATCCGTGCTTGTGCAGAACCATTTGGTAAATACCATCACTGAAAGTACCTCTGATCCATCTCCATTTTCTCCACTCCTCTCAACATTTATTTAGCAATTGTAATGACCTGCTAGTTCTAAATAAGATGGTACTTTTTTTTTCTAGCTCCCTCATAGAGGGCAGCATTTTGTGCCAAATTTGACTTCAAGGATCAGCTGTCTCTCTCAAGAGTTTGCTTTGACTGCTCTGTGCACAATTCCTTCCTTTTAACCATGAGTCAGTCTCTCTCTCTCTCTCTCTCTCTCTCTCTCTCTCTCTCTCTCTCTTTCTTGAGACATAACTGTCTTGGAACTCACAGTGATCCTCCTGCCTGAACTGCTGGGATTACATGTGTGCACCACCATTTATTTTGAATCTCATTAAATTTGTATCTTTGTCTGGCAGTAGTATGCTATGAACTGAACCCAAGGTTTTACAATGAGCTACACCCTCAAGCTCCCTTTAAATTTCTTTCCTTTTATTTAAGACAGCATCTCATGAAGTTGCTAAATTGCTTGCTTTGGGCTTCAGTTTGCCATCTGCCTGCCTCAGCCTACCAAAGGCTGGGATCATAGACGGGTGTTACCATACTCAAGTCCTTACTTAATTTTCATACTGTCTCTCTTCATTTCTGTGGTTTATTTCTTCTAGGCCATCAGTTTCCTTGAGAGTTTGTGGGCTCCAGGTGTGAGTCCCTGGGCTCCATGGGGTGAGGCAGGGTGCCTATAGGAGACTTTATACCGTTGGAAGCTGAGGACCCAGAGTAGGATGCCTGTCTTGGCCAGATCTACTGGGGGAACGAAGGACAACAAACAAATCTCAACTAGTGTCACCATTTCAAAAGAAAAATATCAGTTGGTCATGATAAGGTTTTGTAGATTATGTTTGTTTGTTTGCTTTTATAGACACAATTATTGTTTCATTGTTCCCTTTAATGACATTCATATGGGAGATATTTTAGAGTTGGCCTGAGAATATGCCCAGCTTGTAAATGAGAACCAGCACCAGTGGATGTATAACACAGGCACAGATGTTTTTGTTTGCCTTAAGAAAGACATTCCAAACAAAGCTTTTAGGTAACAAAGCCTTGTGAGGTAGCAAACTCCCTGTTCCTGGAAATACTCAACCCAAGGCTGTGATAATCAGCCCTGGGGAGGCTAGGTGATGATGACTCGCGTGATTTCCACGGGAAAACCGGATGGCTTCTAGACTCTGTTATAAGCCTCATGCTTCTGCTGCTCCTGCCTCACTAAGCTCATGCTTCAACTTTCCTTCTTCCACAGATCCCCTTTGTTCACCTGTGTGTGAGTCCTGTTTGTTTATCTGGGTGCGCTTGTGTGTCCTCTGAGCCCAGGGTGCCATCAGACCCATGTGTCTCTCACGTGCTCACTCTTTCGATGCCCATCTGTCTTCACTGACTGTGTACATGCGATGGCAGCATTTCCCACTTGCTCTGTGCTTTCCCTTTTCTCATAACTGACGGAAGGGAAGAAATGATCTCCAATAACAAAATGCCGTTTGCAATTGGGTGTCCTTTTCAGTGAGCAGTAATGTGTGTCCCTTAAGGGGCTCATGATTGCTTCTCTTTCTTTCATTGTATTTTGCAAGGAATTGAAAAAGGCACGTTTTTTTTTTTTTCAAAAGCATATGTGGCATTGTGTGTGTTTCCTGGGTCTTTAATAACAAATGATCACAAACTTGGTAGTTTAAATGATGGAAACATAGTTCTTCACAACTCTAGGGGCCACAGATGCAAGAGCAAGGTGTGAGCAGAAGCACACTCCCAAAGGCCTTGGGGAGGATCTACTCCAGGGTCTTCTAACTTCTGTTGACCCCAGAATTCATTGGCTGGTGGCTACAGCAGTCCACCCCATCACCATGGTCACACTTCCACCTCCTCTCTGCCTCCTCCTCAGAGACTCCTATAAGAATTAAAGTTTTCTGGGATAGTTTAGGATGTCAGGATGACCATCTTTTTTTAAAATCATTTATTTATTTCTTTATCTATTTATTGGGTATAGGGTCTCACTACGCAGCTTGGACTCACAGTGATCCTCTTGTCTCAGCCACGCTAGTGCCGGGATTATAGGCATATGCTGCCATGCCCAGTTATGGTGGTTGGCACAGCACAGGGCCAGCATAGCATGTAGTACTGGGGATCGAAATTGAGTCTTTGCGCTTGCCAGGCAGGCACTTAGACCATCGAGCATCTCCCCAGCCTGACCATCTCATCTAAACATTTATTTATTTATGTATTTATTCTGAGACACGGTCTCCCTGGGTCACTAAGTAGCCCAGGTTGGCCTCTAAGAAAGTGATGTGGGGGGAGTGAATAAAGTATGTTGTGTGAGTATCCAAATCTGCCAGAATAAAACCTGTCAACCTATAGAACCAGCAAGCACAGAGAGAAAACATGGAAAAGAAAAAAACTGTGATCCTCTGACTTCATCCTCCTAGGGTACTGGGAATTTTAATATCTTACCTTTCTTAATTGCATATATATTCTTTTTTCAAATAAGATCACATTCACAGTTCCCAGGGATTAAGACACAGACATGTCATTAGGAAGCCACCATTCACCCTGTGGCACTCATTACTATTTCTGCATTCTCCTGCGTGAGTAGTCCCTATAAGCAAAGCTCCCATATTGCCATAATAACATTCTAAAAATAGCAGCTCTGGTTTGTGGAACGTGTGTCATGTGCCAGGCATTGCTCTGACTTGACAAGCAAAGCATTGTCTCAGCTAAATTCGCTCAGCAATTCTACCAATGGGCAGCTGTTGTTATTGCTGTTTTATAGCTGGGGAAAATGAGTTTTAGAGACATTCAGAGACTTGCCCAAGGCTGCATGAGCAGTAGGAAGAGTCCCTTTCTGTTGAGCCCAAAGCCTGTACTGGTCCCCATGACTGTTGAGCTCATTAACAGAAATAGCAGCATCCTCTGACCCATCAAAGTGAAAAACAGAGAACTGACAGGGCACAAAGGAGCTGGGGGACACTCTCAGAGTATTCTTTGCAAAGCAAGAAAATCCCAAACCAGCCTTGTTTCCAGAAGTTTGCCACTACTACCCAACTACTGGAAAAAAAGAATGCAAACCTCATTAAAAGAAAAGTCCAGAAGCCACCAGACCATGAGTCTGGGAGCAGCAATCGTGGCACATCTCTCCACACATCTTTTCAGCTGTGCTGCCTGTCCTTGGAAAGGAGACCTTGATTGGTGAGTGCATAGAAGCACATGAACACACACTCTGTGTGCACTGACTAAGAGCTGTTTCTTTGCCCACTGCTACCCTGTTCTGCCAAGAAAGGTGCCCTGTGAACAGTGGAAGTGAAGGCCTGCTCTGCTTCAGTCTATGTTCCTCAACCAACCATAGCTGGACTACCTGACCTGCCATTTAAAGGTCCAGGCTCATTCTTGGGCTATGGGCAAGTCACCCAGAGTTTGCCAAGTAACTCAGCAATCATACTCCCATGAGCTCATGAGCTTCTTGCCAGTGATCAGAATCCAGGATCAGTGCCCCACAGAGGGCACCTGGGAAGCAGTTGCTGCTACTCTGATTAACTGAGTCCCCTAATACCTGTGTTTTGACTCTATTAATCTTATGTGTTTTCTTGATGCCTGGTGTGTTGCCGCCAAAAGCCACCATATCTTAGGCTGAACACCTAACATGGGTCCTTCAGCAGCCCACTGCAGGCGGGCATTGTCTTTCTAATCCTAGAAGGAAGAGTCTGCACTGAAGTCCTGTCAGGTCCTCATGCTTCATGGATGGCTTTAGACAAACAGAGACTGAGGATGCTCCAGGGGAAACCAGCTGTTGGATACATCTATAGAGAAGTTCTGGGGAGGGGGAGGCAGGCTGTTCTTATGATAAGAAAAAGACAGAATGTCCTGTGTTGTGCTTTAGATCTCAAATGTCCACCCAAACTCCCATATAGCCAGAAGTGGGGCTTTTGGAAGGTCATTGATCCCAGGAATGCTATACTCATCAGCAGAATGATCTACTGATGCCTCCAAAGCTGAATGTGCTGTTTGGAGAGTCTGGTTGGAGCTGGTCACTGGGGTGTAGCTTGGAAGGTGTACTGTCTCCTTCTTCCTGCTGCCCATGAGGCAGCTGTCCTCAGCCAGGCCTTCCCCCCGCCACATCTGCCTTGAAGCTACCAACCAGGCATGAACTGAGACCTCTGAAACTGTGTCTGTGGCTGTTGGGTATTTTATCCCAGTGGCTGGAAAGTTGACTGATACACTTCGAGTGGCAGGCTTGACATGAAAAAGGCTTAGGGAGGCAGAGAAAGGAGCAAATGGTGGCCCAGGCTCCAGGGGAGGCAGTGGAGATGAGAAGGTGATGGAAGAATGTAAAAGGAAGCTGAAGCCCAGGCAGGGAGTGAGGGATGAACAGAGTGAAGCCAGAGCTGGCTGTAGTGAGGCATCTCATGTCTGGGTAGGAGACAGGCAGATGCCAGGAAGGAAGCAGGAAATGCTCAAACACTGATATTGTATTTTGTTAGTTAGTTTGATTATTTCATAAGTACTTAAAAATTAAACCATCTAAAAGCAAGTAATGAACAATAAAACCTTAGAGTATATTTTCAAACACTGATGCATGTTTCAGTTCTGTTCAAATGGAGCTGAGGGGGCCAGTGGGAGCCCTGGGCGAGATGCCAAGAGGCTGGAATCAGAAGAGGGTAGTAGCCTCTGGCTGAGGTTGAGGGTAGATTGGGTTGCCTGGTGCCCACCCTGTGCACCTGCACTGTGCCCTGGCTCTTGCGGGCATCCTGCAAGGGTGGCCTTGCACCTGACTCATCTCTTATCGGGGACCAATGGCTCTGGCCCAGCCCACGGACCACGGCAGGTGTGTAGTCAGAGTGCTGGGACCTGGCTTGAGCACAGAGTCCTCCTCCAGAGTTAAAGATGATGCCAGCCTGGCACACATGCAGATGGGGTGTGACTCAGGGTGTTGGCCCTGCTCTGTCAGGGTCCCTGGGGGGCATGGTTGGAAGCAGAAGGTGGTGTCACCTCTCTTCTGCTAGGAATAAAGCTTCGTCTTTACTGGTAACTGCCCACTTGCTCCAGAGTCAGCACTTGGGAGAAATACCGGAAGTTATTCGGGCTTGAAGCTTGGTTTTAAAGGTGAGAGTGTCCCACCCCCAAAATAATGAAAACAAGGAAATAATGAGCATAAAAAGTATTGTAGTTTTCCACTGGCTTGTATTTCAAAGGTGTGATTAAATGATGTTCATTGTATGTGTAAATTTCTTTTTTGTCCCCCACCTATGCTTACAAAGTCTTGTGTGTCCACAAGTGGGCATCTCTAAAATACATTAGTAGCCACAAATGTGACATTTCTAATTTTAGCACACTGTGCATGAAACACATAGACTAGAAAATTAGGTAACAATGAAGGGAAAATGAACTTTAGAGGGTCTGGGTGTAATTAAAACATGTCCTAACATCACCAAAGATTATTAGTAATGACTCAATAAAGTATCCTCAAGGTGTAGGATGCTTATTCTGTGAATTTTAATTTATTTTAAGAATATGAGGGGGATTTTATCTCCATTCTTTGTGCATTAAAAATGCCACAATTATCTTATTTAGTATTTTCATTTATTTGAGGTTTTTCTCCATACACAGGTGTTCTAAACCCACTTCAATCTTTTCACTTTTTTGATGATGTTTTTTCTTCTGAATGAGCACATAAGCAGCTATGAAAACACATGGCAGAGTTTAAATTCAGGCCAATCACATTGAGAGACTATGTCCCCAGCAGAAACAACTTCCCCGCTGTTCCTTGTGTCTGTTAGTCATGCCAGAGATACTGAAACCATGTTTTGGGCCATTGGCATGTGTTGAGATTTGGGTTCTAAGCCAGATTCTTAAAGGACTTTCCTTCTTACTCCTTTCTTATTCACTCACTCACTTGTTCAGTTATTTAATCAGTGTCTAATGGTTCAAAAAAGTTAGCATGGCTGAGTCACAAGGATGAATGGGACATGGTGGAGGAGATGACAAGGAACAAGGTGACTTATGTGGCAAATAGTGAGCTAGAAGTCTCCTCAAGAAATAGTGGTTCCTTGTATCTAGAGCAAGCACCCAACCTTGCTGCAGGGTGGAGATGGGAGAGGGAAAGCTGATCCTGAGCCAGTTCTCTTACCGTAGATATTTTTACAAATGATGAACATTAGTCACCTTGCCAACCAAAACTTCCGGCTGTGGCTTGGATGTGGCCTCACATGTGTCTTCTAGAGGTTGGAAAACCTATCTCCCATGCAGCAGTGCAGAGAGGGTGGGCCTGGTACACAGTGGCCAGCTCGTGTGAGATCTGGACCTCAGAGAAACTGAGGCAGCTCTCCTGGGACCCTGTTCATTCTGGGCCAAGGTTGTTACGAAGGAGCAAGACCAGCCCCTCTCTGCATCCCACTGGCTTCCCTGATGGCTCTTTTGCACACACTGTGACCGCAGCACAGTCCACCATGATGTTCTTACCGCAGCCAAGCCAGTGCAGTGAGCTAAATGGGGGAATGAGGGAGCGGCAGGGGTCAGGAATGCGCACGTACCAATTCCCCACAATGAACGTGTTAATTACGTGTTGCAAACATATGCTCATAAAAACAAAAGGGGGAAAATGAGGAAGATCAGAAACAAACAAACAAGAAAAAAAAAAGAACAGGAAAAATAGAAAATGTTTTTCTTCTCTAGTCTTTCAGTTAGTCAGAGTGTTTTTGTTTGCCATTCCTTTGCATTCATTTTTAAATGGAGAAAAAAATAAACTTTAAATTATTAATATTCAAAAATCTCCTTTCTTCATAAAGTACTTAGCCTCAGGTTATTCTTTACAGTAATAGATATATAACCTTTCACCAAAAGTGTTTTATTTATTCTCCATTACACTTCAGATTGCATTTTATAGATTATTAGAGATGATTTGTTGCTCAAGAGAAAGCTTAACAGAAATATTTGCCCATTAAAGAGCAATAAGAATTAAGATGAATGGCTGCTTAAGTTCTGTTCATCAGACAGGCAGGGCTCCTTAGACTTATTTGTTTGAAAGATGAAGTGAGCCATGAACACCTGCACTGGCGAAAGGCACACAAACCTGAGGCACCACCCAGCCAAGGTGACAGCAAGTGGCCCCAGGAAACTCAGGACCAGGCCTTGGGGTTTTCCCCTTCATTCCAGAGGTCGTGCAGCTTTTGAAAGATGCTAGACAGACAAGTGGTAGGATCACAGCGAGGTGTCTGAGAAGATCCAGGGGTATTGCTTTCTGATGACATGGAGGAACCGTTGCCCTGAGCTGCTACAAAACATTGCCTCAAACTTTTATGTGCTAAACAGTTGGAGTCTATTCTTGCACAATTGTGGAGGCCAAGAGTTTCCTGTCAAGGTGTGGACAGGGTCTTGCTTCCTCCAAAACCTCCAGGGGA
Source organism: Octomys mimax (assembly GCA_002564305.1). Classification (NCBI taxonomy): domain Eukaryota; kingdom Metazoa; phylum Chordata; class Mammalia; order Rodentia; family Octodontidae; genus Octomys; species Octomys mimax. Next base: position 9,049 of record NDGM011001840.1, read on the forward strand.
GAATCTTTCCTTTTCATAACCTTCCAGATCCTACTGCCTCTTGGCATTTCTTGGTCTGAGGCAGCACAACTCCACTTTCTTCTTCCATCTTCTCAGGACTTTCTCCTCAGGACTGTGTCCTTTTCTATGACAACAACAGTCATTTGATGCAGAATCCCCTGGAAATCTAGGGTGAGTTCATCACGAGAGCTTTAATCAGTCAGCATCTGCAAAGACTCTATTTCCAAATAAGTTCATATTCTACGTGGCCAGATGGATGTGAATTTTGGGGGTACCTATTCAGTGCCCTGCAGATGGGGAGAGATTGGAAGATGAGAAGATGAGCTCTAGAATGAGCTAGGGGAACATCACAGAGGAACCTAGAAGGATAGAGAATGAGCACATGGGGTAGATGGGGCAGGCTCCTGAAAATGAGTATTTGAGGAGAAGAGAAGAAAATGTGAAAAAGAAGGATGCGAGATTGTGGAATAAAGACCTAGCCTTCATGACTTTCTTGTTTTGTGTATCTGGGAGTCCTCTGGTATATAAGATCATGTTCAAATGCCATTCTGTCTTTTGTAATGGCTAGCAGAGGTGTTACTAGAAGTACCTCATTTAATTCTTACAGATTTTCAGAAGTAGATATTATTTTTAATCTTCTGCTCCCATTTTAATGATGAAACCCTGTGGCTAGGATAGGTCAGGAGACTTGCTAGGAGATACGTGCTGGAGTCGGATTGGAGCCAGACAACCACTCAGAGCCAGCACTTGGGACCACTCATACATACCACGTACCCTGGTGCCACTCCCACCAGTAAGGTCACAGCTCCGCTCCTTGAGCTTCCATAGCATGTGATCCATGCTTCTTTTGAGGCCTTTGTCAGTTTCTAACAGTTTATTTTGTGGATAGATTAGCATCTCTGTCTTGAATAGAGGGTCTGGACCTGTTTCACTTCTGTATGGCGACCCCAGTCTTATGCACTGGCAGTGCACAAAGATCATGTGTTTAAGTGCTCTTTGACTGAAGGGAGGATGTCCTTGTGTTGAGCCAGTCTGTGCTGGGAAGGAGCCAGGCCAGGAAACATGGTTATCATGCTGCATGTGGAATGCAGGGATACAAGGGCTGACCAATGAATGCAATGTGTGTTTACATTTAAAAAATTATTACAGTAAAAATACATTGCCACAAATCCCTCTGAACCACTTTGCTTTGAACACACTTACCGCTCTGCTCATGATACTTTCTGAAGCAGTTCTGAACATCTTTTTTTCTTGAGTATAAAGACAAGCTGTGATCAAAAATATGGTGCATGTTGCTGCCTTTGAAGAAGCAGGCTCCTAAAGACGTTGACCTGTCTTCATCCGCTATTCACTCAGTCTGTCACAGTGCAACTTGTGCCTCTTCTTCAAAGTCAAGATGACTCACTGAGAAAAATCCGCACTTTGAATCAGTTCAGGACAATGAATCAGCCACAATAACACAACTAAAGACACTCATGAAAGAAGACTTCCAGAACTGCTTCAGAAGGTGGCAAGTGTGGTAGGATAAATGAGTTTGAAGGGTGTGGAGTATTTCAGTGGGAATTAATAGCATCATGTCTTTTACTTTAATTTTTTTAAAAAAATTAAAATACTCACTGTATTTGACAGTGATGCCTTGGTGAGTACACAGGAACCTTGAGATGCACCCAGCTCAGGCTGGGGCTGGGGTGGAGAGAGGACCAGAGAACCCCAGGCTCCAGCTCACTGAGTCATAGCAGCTGGCAGATGTGGCCAGGATGAGGGTCAGACAGAGAGAGTAGCTTCTGTCTGGACCCCAGAATTGGACCCCATGAGTCTGGGAAGGAGGCAGGTGCCAGAGAAGACTTGGGGAGCAGGAAAGCCATCAGGACCTTTTGTGATTTTTTTTATTTCAGGGAAGGGTCTACAGTGTATGCAGGGTCTCACTACTTGGTCGGACTCATAGTGATCCACCTGTTTACAGACTCCCGAGAGCTGGGATTACAGGTGTGTGCCACCACATGCAGTCTCTATTGCTGTCTCAGCGTGTCCTAGGGGCGGGGCCAGAACAGCAGGCCCAGAGATCAAGCCTGTGATATTCTTAAATACTAACCCTTACCCAGAAGAAACAACCAGTTAGGAATATTTAAATCAACAAATTCAGTACCTTTCATTCAATATCTTTAAGGGGAGCATTGGGCAAATTTGACTTCATCAATCTTGAACACTTCTGTAGGAAAGGAGACAGTGTATAAATGAAATATAAGTGAGGAAGAGAAGCTTGGAGTAACTCTGCATGAGGCATGGACTTGTCAAAGCGCTTATGCACTCAGAAATGGGGACAAGGGACACATCTGAATAGAGACACAAACGAGAAGGTAGCGAACAGGCAATTCACGGAGGAAATAAAATAGTCAATATGCACACAGGAGGAGGCTCGATTTCACCTACAATTAGCAATGTGCCAGTTAAAATGACAAACTAGGAATCTATTCCCACTGAATTGATGAAATAAACCCTTTAAGGAGGGCAGGGAATTCATCTTTGTTGGTTCCAGAAAGATACACATGAAACTGACAATTCGCCAACATGATTACTCGTGAGAGCAGAAGGAAGGGGGAGGTTGCTAGGAGGACTTTATGTATTTATTTTTATCTGTAATGTTAAATTGTTTTACCAGAAGAATGTGCTCATGCATTGCTTGGGTGTAAATGAGTATTACTTGTCTTTAATATTAATACAGAAAGGGATCCTATGCTCTCCATATTTTACATTATTAGATAATTACCAGGAGTCCCATGCTGCACATAGCTGAGAAAGGAATTCAATTACCAATTCTGTCATCTCTCTACCACTTTTTGATGATTGGTGAGATGGGATGTGGAAGTGAAGGTAATACCAATTTGGAAGTAAAATATGGAGCCAGTGCAGCATTTCTCAGAGACGGCATGGGCAGGGCCAGACTTCCCCTTGCTGGGAATGGTGCACCAGGACATCACCAGCAGCCCATTCCAGACTGCAGCGACCACTGGGTCCCCAGGGGTTGCCAGATTCCTCAAGAAGATATGAGATGTGATCAGAATACATGGTGATGGAACAGAAAAAGACACATTTCCATGGACTGCCTTCAAGAAACCACCCCCGGCTTAGAGCTTGTCCAGTCATTCCTGCCACTTTCTAAAGCAGTTCTGGAGGTCTTCTTTCCAGAGTGTCTTTGTGACATGTGATAAAACAAAATAGGGTGAAATTGCTACCCAGTGCCACTCAGTGGAAAACCAGGCTTGTAAAAACACTATGATGTGTCTTCATTGGCTTTTTTGATCTGGCACCATGAGACTTTTGGCTCTTTCCCAAAGTCAAAATGACTGTGACAAGTAAACATTTTTAATTGATTCAGGCAGCCAGGACAGTGGAGCTAAAGACTCTCAGGAAAGAGAACTTCTATAATTGTCAGAAAGTAACAAGTACGATAGGATGAGTGTGTTTGCAGCAAGGGTGAGGATTCTGAGGAGATACTCAGAATGGCAATGTGTCTTTTACTGTAATACATATTTTAAAAAAGAATTTAAATGTTCACTGATTTCAGTCACACCTCAGACATAAGGTCCTCCATGGAGAACCCGTGGCCTAAAGAAAGCCCAGAAAAAACAACTTAAGCATCCCAATTCAACCAGCTCCATTCAGTGATGAGAGGGGGGGAAAAATGAAAATTATACAGCTGCTCCATTCAGATATATATGAGAGGGCAGCAAATTGAAGGATTAGCCCGAGTGGCTTTGCACTGCTAAAAGATAAGTTCTGTGAATGTGTCCTGCCTGGAAGCTGGGGGAGTGAGAGTCCCTGGAGAGCCAGGCTGCCTTTATAGGGCCTTGCATGGTGTTGGGAATGGACTAAGGGTGTCAGAGCCATTGATCACTGGGCTAGGGGATGAGCTGGGGCAGAAGAATGGCCTCAGGGAGGTCCAACTAAGTGCCTGCCAGCAGCTGACCACAGGCGAAGGTCGCTCGGCGGCTCGTGTGACAGAGCAGACAGAGCAGGTCCACAGACACGCAGGAAACCCTGTGTTCTGGGCCAACAGAAACAAGGACAGAGCTATACACATGACATGCTGATGTGTTTTTGTACCAGCAAGGAACAGAAATACATGCAAGAGGCAGGGGAGGAGGGAAACCAACACCTTGACTTGAGAAAGTGGTGCCATGGTGGCCAGGTGACATTCTCAGCTCCTCAACCAGCAGCAGGACACAGTATGTTTGGCTGGAAGACAGTGCAGAAGCCCACAGATTCTAGCACTAGTGTGTCCTTTCCTCAAATTGTAATTCTAAAATTAAAACAAAAACAAGTATGAGTTCATATAAGTGCTGGTCTCTGTTGAGCGGCGTGAAGATTGCAACTGTATAAGGAGTTCCAAACTATTGGGGAACGTGGCTGGACTAAATATCGGGGTGCTCAAACACAAGAATCAAACATACATGTGCTTTGATACTTAAGTTCTAGTACTTTGTTTTTATAAAGTCCTACTTCTTTCCCAGTTGCATTTCTCATCCTGTAAGTCTGATGTGCTTCTTTTGTTTTTTTTAATGTATTTGGTTGTTACAGGGTCTCACTACTCAGCTCGGACTCATAGTGAGCCTCCTGTTTTCAGCCTCCCCAGCACTGAGATTACAAGGATAAGCCACCAAACCCAGATTCTGTGGCCAGCTCAGCCCATCCTGAGGGCCAGACCTGAGCAGCCTGTGGTGCGCGGAGTCGGACTTCAGTCCCTGTGCTTGCCTAAGTTTGCCTAAGCAGGCGCTTTAGTCCTCTGTGCTGTCTCTGCAGCCCTGGTATTCTCTACATCTTGCTCAAAGTTTTAAAAGGAAATTTAAAGGGTTAGCATCCCATTTCCGGTAAGCCTACTGTGTGCTGGCCATGCCCCATGCTTATTAGGGTGTTTATGAGCTTCTTGTGAAGAATCTACTGGGAAAGACAGTTTCCTAAAAGTACATCATTTGAGACTGGGGATGAAGCTCAGTGGCAGAATCCATGCCTAGCATGGATGAGGCCCTGAGTTCAATGCCCAGCACTACCATAGTAATTGTTATATGAATTATCATTATTATTCTTATTTGTTGTTATAATTGTTATTAGGAGAATAGTTATTACTTTTAGGACAATTATACAATAATGACAGTTATTCTCTTTATAACAATAATAATTATTCCTTTAAAATGGACTATAACAGAATGTGTGAAGTACAATGGAAAGAAAAAGAAAGGGTTTTTAGCTCATATTCTAGAAAATTCTGAAGTCTGAAATTCTGAAGAATTGCCCATGACTGATCAGGCTTGGAAGTATTTAATATAGAATCTTCTTCGAAGGGCTGGGCATTCTCATTCCTTCGTCCTGTTCTCAGCTGCATTGTGTCATTTTTTCAGTGAGATAGCTCTTGTAGATAATAACTGTAAAATGCTTTAGGGATGGCTTATATGACAGCTTTTGAGATTAGTTTAATGTTCGTTGTGTGCTGTGAGCTTAGGTTCTGATGAGCTGAATCTTAAGTGGATGCAAGGTTTTTTCAGTTGCTGAGTGTTATTTATGTCCATTATAGGTTAAAAAAACACTAAACTAAAAGATACAGCTCTTTATATTTCACTATTAGGTTTTAAAAGCTTCCAGTTCTTTTCTCATACATTCTTTCACATATGCTTCTGTTTGTTTTCCCAACACATACAGACAGACAGACAGACAATTGTATTACACTTACATTTTCTAATTAAGCTACTACTGTGTGGTAGCTTAATGTAACATTAAGCTATTACATTCACCCAGAATCTGGTAATTTAAAACGCCACTTTCATACCTCCAAGTTCAGTTTCAAGGAAGTAAACAATCAAAAGAGACAGGAGGTGATCAGGGTTCAGCCCTTTCTGCCCTATCTCCCTTCCCCAGAATTCAGTCTTCTTAATTGGCACAGATCCCTTTAGGGAACAGATGTGACAATTAGAAGTCTGCCCTAATTATAAGAGGCTCCCGGGAATACCTGGTGCCGGGAAATACTCTTATTATCTGAATCGCATTGTAAGCAGTTCTCTCATGGAGCGTAAGCAGGAATCTGTGTTTAGGGAAAGGGATGTTTTCTCACTGAGGATGAACAAACAAATAGCTAGATGGCCACAAACAAATAGCCCATTTCACCTCTATCGGGTGGCAGAGTTTGCCCTTGTCATGTCCTTGACTGTGTCCGTAAGCGCCACCTGACCCAAGTCCTCCCAAGCCCAAGACTCTGAAGCAGCGATTTCCCACTTCTGTCCGAAAGCCTCAGAGCTCAGACCTCCCTCCTTATCTAGCCCAGCCACTCTGCTCCTCTACTGTATCTATTCAGATTCTATGCAAAATTTAGTCTGAGTCCAGAAATAAACACTGCAGACCCCAGTAACCAGCATGAGGATATCCTGGTCTCTCCTGGGCTACCTGAGCATGGGCCTCTGGGATTGGCAAGGGAGACTCCTTTTCCAGCAAAAGAGAGGCCATAAATCTTAGGACTCAGGGAGAAGTCCCAGGAAACATTTCCAGGGGATGAGGGTAGTGGGCAGAAAAGATAGGGTTCTAGGATTCCAGAAATCCAGGCTCCTCTTATTCCTGCATGAAAGAAAGACTAAAGGAAGCAGAGGGAAATTAAAGGGCCATTTTGCATGGCTGGGCTGGGTCTAATGGTTTTGCTATCTTGTTTCTGGAAAGAAAGGATTGGTTTACTTAGAGTCAATCAAACGGAAGGTTTTAAAGTAGTTTTAGGGGATCCAGGATATAGCTCCATGATAGAGGCCCTGGTTGCTTCTCCTGGGCACCCTGTGATTATACGTTACCTGTTGAATTGTGTTCCTTTTTTTTGAATGTGCATTTCTAATTATGAGTTAGGAAGTGATCTGGTTATATGCAGTTGTCTAGGGGGACCCATGACTCCCAAGACTATCAACTAGATACCTGTGAATGAATCATGGCAAGTGGGATTGAGACAGTGTCATAAAATCCTTCTATGTGAGGTTAAGATTTGCCCCCACTGCCTGACAAAGGTTGGATTTCTGAACCATCATCCTTGCACTTGAGACTCCCAGAGGTCCCCCATGCAGGAAGTTGGGCCATACCCTGGTGCCCTGGGACACATGCAGGACACAGGATGTCCCACCCAGAGCCATCCCTTTGCCCATCCAGTTCTCCATCCGTCATTTCTCCCTTAGTTTCTCTGCAACCATTCATCTTTTTGATGCAAAGTTGTTTCTTTGTTCTGCTGCCTAATGATGTGACTTCAAGATAATCCTAGTTCTTTTCTGCTTCCTTGGTTTTCTCCCATTTTTAGAGAGACCAAGAAATAACCCTCCAGCCTGCCTCTGACCAAGGTCCTGGCTTCTCCAGAGCTAGAATGAGCTCAGAGAATACCTGTCTCATCCCTGCCCCCTGCCCTGGTCACCACATATCTCCTTGGCAGTGAATCTTGAATGCTTTTAGCATTTTGCTGGTACAGAAAAGCTGTCTGCTCACAATAACATAAACCCTCTAGGGAATCTTTCTTTTTGCAAGATTCACACAGTTTTTATTTCAGCCAACTTATTAGCCCTTTGGGGACCTTATCACAATGTTTCTTCTTTTTCTGTCCCTGGATAATAAGCAAAAATCAAAACGAAAAACAGTTCAGAATAGCTGACACTTAGCCATGCCCCTAAAAGTCACTCAGATGTGATTTACTTCATTCATTCATTCTTGATTACTTCATTTTTGTTCTACTTAATTTCTTTTATGCATATGGTACGGAGGAAACAGCCCAGGGTTTTTGCACTATTATATATAATATTTGATTGAAAAGAATAGATAACAAAGGTATTTGTAAGTGGTGAGACTAATAGTGAAACAAACCTGGTGGTGTTGGGTATAGCGCAGTGGTAGAGCACATGCTTGGCATGCGTGTGGCCTTGGGTTATTTGGTCTTTAGCACCAAATAGCTAATTGAATGAATGAATGAATGAATGACCCCAAAACCCATCTCCTGACTAAAGAATTAGAACAGATAAAGCGACCTATAGGGTCCCCAGTGCCATCATTCTGGTTTTGGATTATGACTTTTTCCAATATATATATATTTTTCTGTATTTAGGGCAGGGCCTACAGGGTCTCACTACATAGATCAGATTCGTAGTGATTCTCCTGTTTTCAGCCCCCCAAGTGCTGGGTTGGGGCCTACCCTTAGCTCAGTTGTTTAAGCTCTTGCTTGTGTAAAGGCAGGCAAGAGCAGGATACTACAGTTCGATCCCCAGCTCCCCCTGCCATTCAGGCAGCCTGAGCCACCAAAAAAAAAAAAAAAAAAAAAAAAAATCTTTTAGGGGCCTGCCCATTAGCTCAGCTGTTTAAGTGCCTGCTTAGGCAAAGCAGTCAGGCTCGATACTGTGGTTCGATCCCCAGATCCCCGTGCTTTTCCAGACTTGCCCTTGAAGCATCCTGAGACAGCAAGAAAAAAGAAATCCTTCCAAGTGCCGGGATTTCAGGCACGGGTTACCACGCCCAGGCTCAACCACTGTCTCAGCATGCCCCGTGGGTGGGGCCAGCACAGTTGGCCAGGGATCGAACCCTAGCCGCTGCACTTTGCCTAAGCAGGCACTTTAGCCTGCAAAGCTATCAGGCCGCCCCCCCACAAATTTTTTTTTGTTCAATTTTCTTTATTTCTAGTTAAGGTCTAAGTTTTTTGTTTTTCTGAGATGTTTTATGCATGAATACATTGTGGAATGACTAATCTGAGCTCATAAGAATATATACCCATTTCCCCACAAATATATCATCTTCAGGTTATTAGCACTTGCAAAATCTGCTGTCAGCCGAGCATAGTGTGCACGCCTGTAGTCCCAGATGTTCTAGGAAGCTGAGGCAGAAGGATCGCAAGCTCCAGCCCAGCTTAGCCACTCGGCCAGATCCTGTCTTGAAACACATAAGTGGAAAAGTAGAATGGACTGAGGATGTAGCCCAGTGAGAAGGTGCTTGGTTCAACTCCCAGTACCATCATTAAAAAAACAAGAAGAACAGAAGCTACTGCTGACCATATTCAAGTACCTGATGAATAGTTTTTTGCTGTATTTTTCATTCTGTGCAACAGATCACCTGAATTCATTCCTCATACTGACATTATGTATCCTGTGACCAACCTCTCCCAGAGTCCTTTCTTACGAAAATTGTTGAACATACTGGAAGGTTCAATGCATTTTTATCCTGAACATTGCTGCTATTTTAAAAGCAAAAAAATACCTTTCAAAACTAGAGAAAGACTGAATTTTAAGTAACACTAAAGCTGGTTGATTCTTATTTAAATGAGAAGCTATGAGATTCTTTTACTCTGTAGGTTGTGAGTTTGCAGAAAAAATGCCTTTTAGAAATTGTCCAAAATAAAAAATTCAATTGATTCCAAGGCCAGTAGAAAGCAAGTTTAATCTCTGCTAGACCTTATCTGGCGACCTGAGATGAAGTGTTGGGAAGGGCACAAAGGAGCCTTAGGCCACAAGAAGTGCAGGGGCCTTTGCTCTCTTCCTCCCCACTGACCCTTCCTGAGGCCATCTCTGGCTTTTGCTGTGCTACACATTTCTTCTTCCCTCAAGAACACCTTACATTAACACGCTTTCTGTTCTGCTGCTTTTCCAACATCTAATTGTGCCTCAAGTTTTGCTTTCCCCTTGCCCACAGAAGCGCATTTCTGTTTAGTGTTTATGGTGGCTAATAGCCATCTCAAATCTGAGTAAGCTTTCAGATGACGCGACGGTGGCATCCTTTGTGGTGCAAAGAGGACCTCGAAGGGCCCGGAACAGGAGCTCTGACCCACTGCCACCTTTTGCTCTGGTTGTACTTTTTCAGGAAGCAGAAAGAGATAGGTGACCCAGCCAGAAGAGTTACGCATGCATTGATTATGAAGGCCTTGAAGGGGGGCTAATTCTGCATTCTGAATTCTTGTTTTTGTGTGTAGCTGGGATGCTCTAGAATGAGAGTAATTCTTCTAGAGATAAGACTCCCCTGGGATTTTGTTTCTAGATATCCTCAAGAGGCCAGTTGCATTAAAACCACTGGGAAGTCCCCAGTCATATTCAGATTCCTGGACCCATCCGAACTCCTGGATTATGATTTTGGAAGTGGCATTTGATAATCTGCACTTTAATACACTCTCTGGCTTCTCCTCAACCTTCTCTTCCTATCCTTTCTCTACCTCTATGACTTCTCTTCCCCTCATTACAGATTGAACCCAGGACCCTTGTATTGAGCTATATCTCCAGTCCCCTTTTTACTTTATTTTTAAAGATGAGGTCTCCCTAGGTTACTAACTTGACTGAGCTGGGTTAGAACTTGTGATCCTGGACTGGGGAGATAGCTCAGTAGAACAAGCGCCTGCCTGGCAAGCGCAGGGTCCTGAGTTCAATCCCTTATACCACAAGAAAAAAAAAAAAAGAGTTTGTGATCCTCCTTCCTCAGCTCCTCAGAGTACTGAGATTACAGGCACACAACACTTATGATTCTTTTATGTGCCTTGAAGTGTTGGAATCACTTCCCTAGAGTTTCAGGGTTAGGAACTTTCTAAAATGGTGGGAAAACATTTTTACGCTTCACACACGAACAACTTTTCCTATGGAGGTCCTGATATGTGGAACTATTTTCCTACAGTTAGAAGCCTTGGGCCTTGAAGAACTCTACACTTCTCTCACCATTCTTGAACTGAGTGGCTCAGCTTCTGGATAAAGTGGCATTAGGAGATATTTAATTGCTTGTAGAATTTTCTAGGCGCAGGGCCCAGTGCTTCTCTCTCCAGTCCATCTGTGCTGGGGGCTATCACAGTGCCTGGCAGACAGTGCCAGTGACGCCCCCCACACAAACACACAGGCTCACTCCCTCGCCCCCAACCTACCCTTCTGCTCCCAGCTGCCTTCCTGGGCCCTCCCGCTGCTTCCCTGCAGAGGTTGCTCATCTGCACTGCGGTGCATTCTACTCTTACCCTTCTTTAGCACTAACCACTCCCTACTTCACAAAGCTTTTAGAGCCCAGCCTTAGCCCAAGCTTCTGGCTTCTGGGGTGAGGACATATCTGATCCTATGATCATATCCTCCCCACCCACACCCACCCCAACTGCAAAGCCTGAAGCTCTCTTGCACAGAACTGTGCTGGGGTGGAACCTGGCTCTCATGCTGTTCATGGTAGAGGATTTCAGTGAGCTATCTCCCAGGATGCTCAGAAATTCACTGCATTAGGCGAGGGCCTGTGGGATGGGTTGCAGGCCTCTGCTCCGCTTTCTGCCTGGGCAGCTCACCTATCTTTAGCTAGGTGATGTTCATTATGCCCCTGTTGCTAGGCAGCTCTGTCTCACACAGCCTCCACCCTGACCCATGGCTGTGGGTTCCCCCGTCCCCATTTTAAGATGAGAGAACAGAGGGAGAGGTGCTTCCATGGTGGTGCAGCTGTCCACAGCTGAGGGGAATTTATGTTTTCAACCACCATACAGGGTGTTCCTTCCTGGCCCATTGTGACTTTGCAGTCTTACAAGGACCCTCTTGCTGTCCTCTCTTAAATGAAGGTGAAATAGAAAGCTCCATTGCAAGCCAGGTGTGATGGCACAAGCCTGTATCCCAGCACTGTAGGAGGCTGAGGCAGGAAGATCACAAGTTCAAGCCCAAACTGACTGAAAGAAGCTTTCTGGAGAGTAAAGAAAGCAAAGATCTGGGGGGGTAGCTTGGTATAAAAGCCCTAGGTTCTATCACAAAACAAACAAATAAAAACACTTAATTTTATTTTTTT